>PVJX010001730.1:0-73028 GCA_004027295.1 Dolichotis patagonum
AGAACAAAATGGCCTAGAAGATCTAATATTATAATGGCAATTTATAATATAATCAATATCTTCAATGCCAGTGTATAATATAATCCATATGCCCATAGCTTATTTATATAGTCAATAAATTCAGTGTCTTCAATATGAAAACAGGAAATATTTTAGAGGTATCTATCCAACATATACAAAGGAAAGACAGAAGTAAAAAATATTATAATTTAAGCACTTATTACCACAGTACATTAGGTACATAAAATAACAAAAAAGAAACATGAAGTTGACTTGTTTGAATGTGTCACTTTTTATAAGTTGAATAGCTTATACAACATTGTCTTATTCCTTTGCTTGATATAGATAGAGATCATTGTGATTTCATGAATTTATGAAAATGGCTAATTAATTAGTGGCTGTAAAGCACATTGAACTATTTTAGCGGGATAAAAGACTTAGCCTTTTCAAAGATTTTTGAGGATCACGAATTTAACTGATTGTCTCCAAAAAGTAGTATGGCAAAAAGAAAGCTTTATTGGCTAATTTTCATAAGTCCTTGGTATTCAAAATAGAATTATTGGCAACCTGCAAAAATTCAACACAGAGAGGCAAATATCTCTAAATAAGCAGAAGTAGCTAAACCAAATGTTTAAAAAGAAGTTAGAGAAGAGTCACAAATCTTACACAATTCCTACAAGTAAACCGCTGATATGGCTGTAAGCATTTTGGTGGCCAGCGAAAAGGAATGCTGCCAGCACTGGTAAGGAGTCACAGCTGCAGCTGCTAGGCAGAGGGAAAGTTTGCCCGTGACTGCTTGAGATAGGCAGAGGGAAAGTTTGCCCGTGACTGCTTGAGACGACCGCATGACACACAGCTGACAGAATGAATGTACCCAGTTTCATATCAACCACTAAGGTATCCATCGATGTAAGTGGGCAGAATATGTACAAAATTAAGTCTATACAAAACAGATTTAATGTTGCCACTGCATAGCTTTCCAAAGGACAAACAATACCAAAACAAACACCAGAATATCAAAAGAATATTTCTATATTTTGCACAATAATATACTTTTGAAGATTGTTTATCTATAGTTTTTAGTCTTTTTTAATAATCAATGCATCTGAGATGGTTCCATGATTGTTCATCTGGTGCAGCCCGTGTTGTGTGGATCACACAGTGGATCACACCTTCAAATCAGTCGGCTGTGGCTAGAAAATCACATGACCCTAAAGGAATTCCACCCTCTTAGATATACTATAAATGCCTTAATCATATTTTTTCTGAAGAAATAATTATGAAGCAATGATTAATAGATATTTCAAGTTTCTTGATAAGAAATGGTAAGAATTTTAGTATGTGGTTAAAGTATCACTAATCAGCCAAATCAAGTCTGAGAAAGTCAACAATGTAGGTCTAACTGAGAATAATGAAACTTCTTCCTTATGTTTTAACTAGTTGTAAAATGGAAGCCTAGACTATTGAATGAATGAAATGCTTTTCAGGTTTATTAAATGAATGTTGAGTAATGTCAACCAAAAATAATGGCTTATGCTTTGGAATAATTAATCAGTATCCCTTTTTGCTAGCCATAATTAGGTAGTGAGGTCAGTTGCTATAGCCATTTAAGAAATATATTCATTTGTTAAGATGTTTCCAAGCTAAAATCATTCCAGATTGTTCCCTTTTAGCATTCCACTCAGAGGCCGATCACAGCTTTGTCTTCATAATAATCATTAAATCAGTTCAAATACTAGTCATGGGAATTGTTATTTGACATTTATTTATTTTGCAATTTATTTCAAACTGATTTTACTAGGGGAAAAATGCACTAAGGAAGTCAATCTGCTGTCTCAGCATTTATTTGTTTATAGAAAATTTCAGTGTAGGTGACCCTGTTCTGGTCGGAAACTTTACGATTAGAGTTCTTTCTGCCTCAGTGGAGAGTACATGTACTTTTCGTTTTTCTTTTCAGCTATCACTAGACTTTTAAGGGGAACAAGTTAAAGCAACAGGCATTTATTAAAGGGCCAAACAGGGGACATATTTCAATTTTTAGAATACCTAGTGATTTTAAGTTGGAAACTGATTATGATCAGATAACTTGTCATTTGATATGGTGGCATGGAACATTTGTTCCAAATACAATCAACCAAAATTTGAAGAACTGTAAGTAGACTTTAAATACAGGATAACAGAAATTCTTATGCTAATAGTAAATATAAATTACATTGCAGTGGATATATATATATATATATATAATCATATAATGTACTTGCATAGTCTTTATTTTTTAAAAAATATAAAATAGAACACTATATGTCTGTATACAGCTGTATTCTATTAGGTGGGAATACAATGTTTTCTAATTTAACAGTTTCTACAATCAATATTTCATTATTTTCTCCTTACAGCTTTTTTTCTCCTAATCCTATGTAATTAAACTTCTATCATATGCAATCAAAGTTAGGAGACTGAAATAACTAAAGAAAGAGTCTATCATCAGAAATTACCTTCTTTATGAAAAAAAAGAGTGTTAAGGATTATCATTTTAAAAATCAGATCCTGGAAATTAAAAGACCCAATCCAAAAATGGGCATCCGAGATGAATACACAGTTCTCAGATGAAGAAATACGAATGGCAAATAAATACATGAAAAAATGTTTATCATCATTAGTCATTAGAGAAATTCAAATTAAAACCGTGCTGAGATTCCATCTCACTCCAGAAAGAATGGCCAGGATGAAAACACTACCAATAACAAATGCTGGAGAGGCTGTGGGGAAAAAGGAACTCTTCTGCACTGTTGGTGGAAGTGTAGACTGGTGCAACCACTGTGGAATTCAGTCTGGAGATTCATCAAAAAGCTGGGTCTGGAAGTCCCATTTGACCCAGCTATTCCACTTCTAGGCATATTCCCAGAAGAACTGAAAACATCATACCATAGTAATATATGTGCACCAATGTTTATAGCAGCACAATTTGTAATAGCCAAATCTTGGAAACAGCCTAAGTGCTCATCAACTGAGGAATGAATAAAAAAGATGTGGTATTTTTATACAATGGAGTACTACTCTGCTATAAAGAATGATCACATTGAGATATTTATAAATGAAAGGATGCAAATTGAGACCATACTCTTAAATGAAAGAAACCAAACTTGCATGTATAAATACTGTATAGTCTTCCTAGTGTAAGAAATGGTAAGAGTACATAAGATTTTAGGGTAATCATGATTCCACATTACATTGCTTTGAAGCCTTATAATGTTTTAATTCATCAGTTGGAATGGTTTTGTTTTATTTGATTTTATTATGTATGATGGTATGAACAACTATTTTGAAGAAAGCAAGACATTATGGCAGCCATGGCTGATTTAATATCATCTTGCTTTGAAGTCCTACCATGCTTTTGTTATTCTATTACCATTGGTTCTATCCTGTGTCTTATTGGTTTTTAATATATGTGATAGTATAAACAACTATTTTATGGAAAATGAGATATTATAGTAGCCATTGTTCATTTTCTATTATTTGGTTCAGAATGCCCTGTAATACTTTCATTCTCTTGAATGGTTTTATACTATTTTGTTATGTTTGATATTATTGTGTGTGAAGCCATGCTCAACTATTACAAAGAAAGAGACTATGGTAGCTACTGTTACTACCTGGTTATCTTGTTGTAAAGTGCTATGTTGCTTATATTGTTCTGTTCTGATCTGCTTTGTTCTGTCCTCTTTTGTTTTATTCTCTTTAAAATAAAAAGGATTATCATTTTACTTTAATTTCTATAAATATCTCTATATCATTTTAACCAATAAATATGCAAATTATTTCATTATTTTATTTCTTAAACTTGTGGAGAATTAATTATTTTAATTCTTTCATGATGATCCCTATTGTACAGATTAGGGCACCCTTCAAAAAACTGAAAAAAAATCAGGAAATAAATAAGAAATTGTTATGGCCCATAAAGTCATAAGGAGCATAAGCACATGAACCACAGAGGTATCTATTCTAAGAAATTAAAGAGCTAACAGAAATTTATTAAAATAGTGTTAAATTAGTCAATTCATTTAAAACACATAAACAGGTCAACCCAAAAATCTTTTATTTGATTTCTGAATGTTTTACCTTTTAGCATTTGAGACTCATTTTAAGAATACATTGAAATTTTGCTGGAAGAACATGCAAGACTACAACATAGGTCTTATACTGAACTAGACTGAATAACCTTAGAGAAATTTTGTTTGATTTTCAAAGACTTATGTTTATTTTAAATTTCAACATGTTGCTAATATTTAACTATTAAGTATTTTACATTATTTTATAAAGCCCTATTTATGATATTTCTTGAAAAAATAGGTCCCACTCTCAAAAATGGGCAAGGTGACATCTTTTAGGGTTGTGTACTTGCTGCTCACTGTACCTGAGCTTCGTGCAGAGCCCTGAGTTGTGCCGGTCCTTTTCCTGTGTTTATCGTACATGGTTGTTACTGCTAGAGGTTCAGTTCGTGCCTCCTAGAGGTAAGTTCGTGCCTAGCATGGCTTGTGATTCAAATGACACTCATTTCTTCTAGCAAATGATAGTCCATTCCTTCCTGATAACTTTCCCATCCACCAACAAAAGATAATAATATAATGATTAATGGAAAAGAAGAAGTGTGAAATAATCCACTATGTAGTAATCTGGTCGCCATTGCTCCTATCCACTTGAAGCACATCTCTGCATTTTATAGTTCAATTTGAAATGAAAAATCTTCATTAAGAGATCTTCATTAAGAGATACACTTTCCTGATTGACAGCAGCATCTTAGTTTGTGGAAACCTTCAATCTAGTATATATAGATGGTGCCATTTTGCAGTGGCCAAATTGCCAGTTACAAACCTCTAAAAATGCGGAGTTTGTCATAGAAACTCTGACAGTCGCTGGAATATCATATCTCTTTTGGGCATTGTTTTAAGATATGCATTTGAACTAAAAATGTTCCCAGTTAACTACAGTTCTCACAATACCTAGTAGAATATTCTGTCTCTATTGATCATAAGCTGGCACAGCCACTGTGTGCAGAACTCAGGGGGAAGGGAGAACTGCACTATACCATGTAACAAACTTTAAATTATGAAAGACACTGGAGTGCAGTTTTATCAGTATTTGCATTCTCTTAGCACAAGATAGATCTAAAATAGAATTTTATCCAAAGGATCTTATTAAACTAAGAAGATTGCCTGTTATTATATGCAGTTGTTTCAAGCAGTAGTGCCTGATGGTACTTTTTATAAACAATAGAAAATAAATCCAAACAAGCTAAAAAATGTTTATTGCAAAACAACACTGTAGTTCAAGAAAAATTACATCAACATGGACTGTATATTTTAGATGCAATTTATGGTACAGTTTCTCTTCATTAACCACATCTCAGAGAATGTTCATATTCTTGAACATGTACTTGCATATTATTAACATGTACTTAAAATAACCATATAGAAAGTTTTAGGATTAAAATAAAAGGTTAGCTGTAAGATATAAGGCGCTTTCATTGTGTATGTGTATAAGCAATTTCATAGAAATTCAGCTTTTTAATTAAAGTGAACTAGACCTTACCTAGGCCAGCTAGATTAATAAGTATCTCCTTCTACTTAACTATTCTCCTTAATAAAAGCAGATGGAATCCATTTTGCGAGGAAAAAATATAGTACTATCATCATTGCTTCTTTTATATGGCTAAACACATATAATTATTCAGTATCATTTTTCATAAAAGCGAACAGTGACTAAAAGGCAATTATAACATTTGAAATTTATAGGAATTTTTCTTCCACAACTATATATATAGTGTGTGTGGACTTTCTGATTGGTTTTGTTTCTGCCATTTATATGTTATTATCGTTTCTTTTGCAATTTGAGATTCTTAAAGAAAAAACTCTTCATAATGTGTACTTGCAGATACATGTAGTATGTTATGCCCATGTTAGAGCTAAAAACAAAAAATAATTTATTAGTGAATGATTCTCTGCAAATTGCAATATTATATCATCCAAGGCTCTCCTATTATTCATATCCAGATGCTCAATAGCACTTCTTGGAAGTTAGTAGAAAAGGATATATTTTAGTCTGTTAGTACTTTTATACATTTTCCATTCATTGTATCATAGAAAGGACAGAACTGGTTTTGAAACTAGCTGATAGCTTCTAAAGTATGTGACATAAGACAAGTCAGATAACAAGCCTGAGGTTCAAGAGTCTTATCTGAAAAACAGAAGTAAAATTATCTACTTCATAGAATCATTGAAAGATTTAAAAGTACTGAAGTAAAATTCCTATTATAAGTCCCAAAACACAGTAAGCATTTATTTTTTCATTTAATTTTAAAGAAGAATAAACAATGAAAACAATGGTAGAAAATTTCAAAATAAGGTTACAAAAGAGTAACAATGGTTAGTACATTGCACATGGTTATTTTCAAAGTAGTTGATCATATTACAAGCTATAGACATGAAAAATCATTAAAGGAGGCAAAAATTTTATTTATTTTTTATTTTTATCTGTTATTATTATTCATTTATATTTACTATTCTAGTGTAAAATGACATCTAAATGTGTTGAAAATCACTCCAGGTTTGTGGAAAATGTTTTTTTTTTATTTTTTAATAATAAGTTTGAAATAATTCACGTTTGCAACTTTCAGTCATTATTTACACCCAGCCTGTGGTAGCATATCATAGATCTGTCTTACTGAGAATACCTCTGGCTTCATTAACATGAGTTAAACCTTGGACTTTGTGTGGTCCATGTGCTTCCAATCCAATCTAACTAGCTTGTTTCTTCCTTTTTCTTTTTTTTTTCTTTCTTTCTTTTTTTAAAAATAGCTCGTGGTTTTGGTAATCTAGTGCATTCTCAGTCACTCTTCAATAAAACTCTTTCTGATGCAATAAGGTAGAAATAACCTTTCAGAACTTCTTTGCCAAATTCCTCTATTAGAAGTTAATTTCCTTGATTATAAATTACTTGAGTTGCAACATTATGTTTCCTTGGCACCAATGGACTTTTTAAAAAGATGCTACAAGAAACAAACTCATTTTAAATGTACACCATGTGAAAATGTCAAGAAAGTTCTATTAATTAAAAGGAAGGTGGTAAACAATATCAAAGGATAGTATAAACCAACTTTTCAGGCAGGAGGGTTTCACTTTGTGTTAATATTCCTCAACTGTCTGTTTGCATACCAGTGCTTTGTTGGCCACTCTGACATAACCAGTTCCAGGGTCAGGCTGAGGTGTGGATTGCTTTTTTCTTGTCATAGACGTTTGCAATCTTATAGGAGCCTAGCTAGCCCCAGGTAACTCAGTCATTGACAAAAAGGCAATTTTATGTATCCTAAACATTAATATAACAATTCTAGTAGAGAAAAAAGTTATGAAAACATTTCTGAAAAATCTCCTTTTTTTATTTATTGGCAGTCTGAAAAACAGATACTTCATGTGTTTCAGACATTCCAAAATTTTAGTCAGTGCTGTTTACCTTTTGCTTGCTGTCACCTATTTATTCATTCATTCATTCATTCATTCATCAGTTACCCTGAAAATTCCACAGAAATGCAGGTAAAAACTATGCTGAAGATCTTTCACGATGTTCTCATCAGAGATTCCAATGTTTGAATTTTGTTTTTGGCAGTGAGATTTAGAAGTTATACATTGAAATGATTTCAAAATAGTTAAACATGACTCCTCTATACTTTCCAAGTTTAAGACCAATTCAAGAAAATGTGAAATGTAAGAAAACATATGTCTTCGTGAATATGATGAGTCCTCTACCACATCTATTTACTAACAAAAATAAATGTTGAAATAATTAGAACAGCAGGCTCGACATAATAATAGGTGTGAACTCATGAATGCAGTCTTAATTCTTGTTTTTGTCTCCTGTGATTGATTCACAGACCAAACCAAAGAAATCTCATTGATCTTCTCTTTAAAGTAAGATCATCTGATATATTTCTCAGTACCTTTTCAGCTGGGTACTCCTGTACCCATGTAACAGGAGCCCTAGTCTTAACTCTTCTATCTCACAAGCTCTGTAGGAGAGCAGCACTGTTCTCATTCAATGGAATTATAACTATCAGACCATTAGTTTTTTAGCACTGTAATGTGTACCATAAAATATTTAATCAGAAACTAAAAATTCTCCCCACCTTGTTTCATTTGCAAGCTTGAGCTTATCTCCTTGAGGTCTGTTCCCACTCCCAAATTTCTAAAGCTGAAGCCAAAGCAGGGCACCCCCATGTAATACCACAGCAACTTCATTTTAGAATTACATTTGTTTTCTTTCTTAATCCTTTTCCTAGCCTTTCTTTTCCTTTTTTCTCCTTACACTGCTGCGTGCTTTAATTTTGATTTCAGTCAGTAGTTTAAAAACTTTAGCTTCTAGTAACTGGGAAAAATGGTTATTTAAAGATAACTGCAGCTTGCTTAACATGCCAGGCTATCATATGCTCAGTGCTTTGAAGCTGCAAATTAATGACGAGCGGGAACAGTGAGTATCTTTCAGAGGAAACTGACCTCTTTCTCATGGCACATCGCTAATGTCATCTGTCTACTGCATCTCATTATGTGAATTTCACGGAGTTAGAAAAAAAAGTATCTTAAGGCTGTGCACAAATAAAAAGGACCTTCTAGTATTAAGCACTTTGAAAATTTTTGATCTTTCAAAATACCTTCCTTAGATACTGCTTCCCCCTTTTGTGCATGGCACGCTGCTTATGTCATCTATTCTCTGTGACTAATTATGTTAATTTTGTGCCATAAAAGTAACTGAAGGCTGTTAAGGAATAAAAGCTTTTGAGTGGCCTTATTTCATAAACACCCCTTTTGAACAAGGCACATTTAGTCATATTTGCAGTAACAGAAAGAGTCTTGTGCTAAAAATACAACAAAGGCTCTTGAATATGGCCATTTATTCCTACTTTATTAGGTAATTTATGAAAAAGTATGAAGGGAAGCCTTTTTGTTACTATAATTTGCATAAAGCTGGTGCCCCATTAATGAGATAACTTCCTGCCTTTTGTGTACCACCAGCTGGAAATAGAAATGGAGGAACTTTTCTGTAGTCCAATTACTTAACCTGCTGAGTTCAGAGTTGGAAAGTAAACAGGATTCCTATTTGCCAAAGAACTTTATTTTGGTTCCACTAACCTGATTTTTAAAAATAAAAGTAATTTGAACAAGGATGAAAGCCAAATGTTAAAATTAACTAAAGCTCAACAAAGCTTAATGTTAGAATTTCTATCCTCTGCAGAATGTTTCTTATTTAATACTGTTTTGTCTCCAGTACACAGTAGAGATAAACTTCTGCATGCATTGGATCAAATAAGTACAATTTAATCATTCAAACTTAAAGATCATCTCCATCAATAGATGAATATAAAAAAAGAAAAACTTGGGAACAAATACTGATTTAAGTTTGTGAATCACAGTTCAATGAAGTTACTATAAACAATATCTCATAACCTATATAATCATTTTATGGTACTGAAAAATATCTTGATAATATAATCAATATAGTAACTGTCAGGTGCAAAATATATACTAAATAGTATGTAATTTTACCACAAAGGACAGAAATGCTATACATACTGTGAAGGCATGGAAGAATAAAATAGAAGTAAAGGGAGAAGGATTTTGCACATTTGTATACTGATACGTGCACGTTCAGGGGATGCTTTATGCAACCACAGCCCAAGCTGTGTCTATGAAAAGAAAAATTCTGTGTAGAAATCTGTGACTGTGTGATTTTCTCTAACCTTTGATAATAAGTTTGGTCAAATTAAGCTATTATATTTCTTTTCTCAAAGGAAGAAGAGCTATAAATTAGATCCAAATGACCCATTTTGAAGACAGTTAAGTAGAAAGTAAAGCGAGAGTGTGGATGGCAAAAGTGATGACGTTTGCCTAGATGAAGAAAATAGAGAAGTGAATGACCAGTCCCATGGTCTCATCACCCTTAAAAATGTGATATTGAACACTTTGAAATTACATTAAGAAATTATCTTACCAATGGGCTGAGATTCTATTTTTCTATACACCCCCTTAAAGCATCTTGGGTAAATTGTATTTACTGAAATAATAGAAACGACTGCAGAAGCCTTGGGCCTTGAAAGCTATCACCATTCCAGTATGGTTGCATTTTGTCAGCCACTATACTCACAGTGGCGAACTTTTAAGATTAAGCATTATCATGTTGTCATTCAATTTACAAATTTATTCTCTAGATAATCTCTCTATGGTTTGCTGCAAAGCCTGGCTTACAGTGCAGTGCGTTGTGTTATTTTTACTCTTTAGGATGCTTCTACTATCTTAAACCCCGAAGGGGAATCTATTAGGCATAATAATAATGCTTCCAATATACGAGGACAACATTTCCCAAGCATAGTGACTAAAAGATGGTTTGTGCTTGATGTGTCTACTTTCTATATTTCTTAGAAATCAAAGAAAAAATTCTGAACACTGTTGTTCAGTTTCTGTTGTGAAGTACTTTTCTTGGGAATTCTTTTTCTTTTCAGTTGATTTTCTTCTTTATCATTCTATGAAATAGAATTATAAATAAGCAAAATGAAGTCTACTGCTTCCATCAATGAAGTGTGCTCTGGATTTTTAGCACACTTTTATGGTAAAGAGTACAGGTTGTTAAATGATTCTTTATACCACCACAAATCCCATATAGTAACCTTTAATAATTATCAAGGAATTGGTTGTTCTGTGTAGGCAATTACTTGTTTGTTTTCTTCTTACTATAACCTGCAGAAAAAAAGTGTATCACATAATTAAGTCATAGTTTCTAATTTGTTTGCAACCACGTTCATGACAAAAATATATTATTTAGATTTTCAGGAATGTTAGTCATTTGAACTGTTGGAAAACAGGAAAAAACTTAAGCAGTGAGTAATCCCATAAGAAAGGAAAATAAAATTCTCACAGAAACTTAATTAAAGTTAGTGAGAAAATCAGGCAAGGTAACAAAGCAAACACATAACCATAAAATTTTATTATTTTAATTATTTTGCACTCCCAATATGTTGGATTCTAACAACTCTACTAAAATCATCTATATTTTAATTCTGTTTGTATTCCGACTCATACTTATCAAACACGGATGTGAAAATTTGTTGAACCTCCAAATTTTGAAAGTTAAAAGGAGAATTTTGCATTAGTTAATAGTATACCTGATTGGGTTTTAGAATATTAAGTAATTGATTGTATTGAGGCATAGTATAAATTTATTATCAATAGTTCAATTTATTATCAACTTATAGAGTGAATTCCTTAAAAATAAAGGCAATTTTTTTTCTTGTTGATTTTCTAAAGTTCATACGTTTCCCAGAATAGCTGAAGAGAAAATATCACCCAGCATGAAGTTACCACACTGTTAAAACTAGGTAGAAGCATTAGAGAGGTAGCAGGGAGCAGTTTGAAATCACAAATGTTTTCTGCATTCCTACTGGCAACTCTGAAGCCTTTTTCTAACTCTGTTCTTTTTTTTCTCCTTCCTTGTCTGTTACAAGTTATGATGTGTGGATGAAGGCTTTTTCCCATGCAGTAATGACTGTATACTGAGATTTCAAGGGGCTGTTCATGACAATCCCATTTTCTGTGTAATTTCATGGTTGTCTTCTTGAATGAAGATATTGGCTGCTCTGAAGCAGGGGGTCAGCCGCTCTTGCTCCCTTTCAGTATTGTTCCGGAGTATGTTTCCTTTCAGCTGATGAAAAGTAATTCATCATTTACACCCCTGAATTCTGCCAGCATTTTTTGAACAACTTTTCTTTCCCTGTGGTACCTTAGGCCCATGAAAGAGATAAATAGGTTCAATACAACACTAGGCCCCAGATACTGGGAGCAGGTTAGGCCTCGAAGGCCCCAAGCTGCCCCTTTCTCATGATAGAGTTTGTCACCTTTCTACCTCAAGAAGTCAAATCCTGTCGACTCAGCCATCTTTCAGGCTCTCTGAAGTGGCTTTGGCACCCACTGGGGCATGTGAGCTTAAAATTGATTTTTTTTAAGATCTGTCAAGTTCCCTTAAGGGACAGAGTTGACAGCCAGCAGGCCTCAACTATCACAAAGCATTCAATGTGTAAAAGACACCTAAGGAACTTCCTTTGAGGGGCCAAAGGGCTTCAGACTTTGTGACATGTTGAGAGGGTGCTGTTGCTAAGAAACTGGCTTTTGGCAATAGGATTTTTCCTGCAACTCTGCCACTTTGCGAAGTACTTTAAGCTATCTCTGCTTATGGCAAAAAACAACATTGTCTATTATATAAACAAGATACCCAAAAAAAGATGTTAAATGGACTCATTACATGGTTCTTCAGACCCAATAGCTTTATACAGCTAAGGAATTAGTTAACCCTAGTGTTTGCATTAGTTTTCAAAAGAATAAAGCATTAGGTAACCAATGTAATATCTTATGTTCATTTTTAAATCAATGGTATCAATTCTAGGCATTTGGATGTCATTTTAACAATAATGTAGAAGTAGATTGTTCCTTATCAGCTTAGTAAAGAGTGTCTTGCTTGACATCACAGCACTAGTGCTGACTGCTCTGGTTTGTTCCTGTTTGTTGAGAAATAATTCCAGACCAGTTGTGACCTTTTGCTCCTGACCCATGGCTGTGAGATCAAGAAACCGTTGATCCAGCCTTTTACTTAGCAACCTATTTTTATTTCCTACATTCTCTTAGAAGTAAATATGACAGACTCAGGATTATCCAGTTTGTTTTAAATGCTAAGGAAATATTTCATTATTTCTGTTATTGATTTGAAACAGTGTCAATATGGCAACAAACTTTTTCATTCTGAATAAAGAAAAAAAATTAGCCTTTTCTAGTATCCAAAACATAACCACATTTTTTAGCCAAACCATTCATACAGAACAAACTCAGAATCCTTTGGAAGAATGGTGATTTCTCAAAACAAATCAGGAAGCAGATTTTCAAATTCAATTCCAACCTGTGTGGTTTGAAGGCCATGAAACTTTCAACAATAATGTGAACAGTGTGTGTCTCTCTACTAAGGGTGGATTTTCCCATCTGGTACCTGAAAGGATACTTATATAAGACAGTACAGGTCTAATCTGAAATGAGATGACTTGATGGCATTAATCTCTTTATTTCTCCTTCTCTCTCCCCCCCCCAAGGAATCAAACTCATAACCTCACATTTGGCAGGCAAGCATTGTGCCACTGAGCCTATCTCCAGCCTACATTAATCTCTTTTTGAAAATCCTTGTTTGCATGAACTGTTGTCAAATATTACTGGGTTATTTTGTGAGTATACAACTGCAGTTACCGGTCACTTGTCATAAATTTTTACCCTAGCTTTTGAGTAAATTTCTGAACATGATGTTTCTAAAGACAGTTTCAGTGTTCTATGTAGTAGAAAGCAATACAAGGAGAGAAGATTGTAGGTTCTGAAGATAGGTATGACTAGGCTTCAAATGTTAACTTGCAGAACTGTATGTTGTCCTAAAAATATTTGTAAACTTCTCTCAGATACAGATTTAATGTATATCAAATGGGCGTGAAAGTACACACAAGTGTTAAATATTATTTATGGAAAAAAACTCATTCTTTTGAATATGATAATTGTTATTATTTGATGGACCAAATAAAGTTCAGGATTTCACTGAAGCTCAGACATCATGGATATTAATTAGAGACTTTGAACAATTATCCTCATAAGTAAAAAAATACTATGTTAATTTTCAGATTATAGAGACTATTACATGGGTCTAAATCAAGGAAGCCAAGACAGTTTTGAAAAGATAAACTTATCCAAATATAAAATGAAACAGTAAGTTATTGTTTAAAAACTTGCTTAGACCTAAAGTTATTATTACAAGCTTTTACACAAAAATGAAGAGATAATAATAGATTATTATGAATCTAATCTAATAATAGATTTGATATTATTAATCTAATCTAATACTAGATTATTAATTATTATATAATAATAGAATAGATGAACCATTCTAGTTTTGCTGATACAGAGACTTAAATTTTGGTTTTGCAATTAGTAATTGAGCACGTCTTGCAACCTACACTGTCAATATTTCATTCTCATAGGATAAATGAATGTGGTCCTTCTATATATTTATCCTATATAGAGCATCAATATAGTTTTTAAAGGTAACTAAGATGGTTCTAAAGTCCAGTCTGGGTTGAGTTTCATTGCTTTAAATTAATATTTTATCAAAATTGTACTACTTTTTAGTATCTATAACTTATTTTGCAGGAGAAATTATATAAAAATTAATAAATTACTGGAGAGTAATCAAAACAATTGAAGGTGAGCAGAAGGTGACTGTTGATAATGTGTAAAAAAGTATTATCTTATTGTGTCCTCTTGAAAACCAGTAGCCCATGCAACATATTTACTCAACAAATTGCATAATTATACCCTCCTCCTCCATGACTTAACAATTTCTTTTAATTTCTCTTTAATATATGCATTCCGATATAATAACAGTGGGATAACTTGAGATCTGTCTTTTTTACTGAATCTTTCAGTTACCCAGTTCCTTTGTGTAGGAAGTTTCTGCCACCTTCAATAGTAAATGAGATGTATTGGTTCTGTATTTGTCTACTGCCCTCCCACTTCCCCCTCTGCAGCCTGGCAGTGACTGGGCAAAGGCACTGAACATGTACGGGTGGCTTCCCCTGATGGACTGCAGGCCACATGGAAAGTCTTCCCGGTGCTGACTTCAGTGTATGGGAATTGGCTACACCTAGTTGATTTACATTCATTGAGTGTAGGACTAAGTAAATGCAAACTCCACCAAGGTACAGTATCACCAAACCCACTACTGTCAAAGATACTATGTCTCATATTTTCCCAAGAGTCTAATAGCTATTTATTCATAATATTTCACAGTACTCTTCTATGTGGTACTAACCAAAAGATCTAAAATTCACTAGAAAAAATACAGATTTTCTGTGAAAAGCTTAGAATGCCTTTCAAGAAAGTAGAAAGAAAGCAGATTTATCCTGTTGCTATATCAAAATATAGATTCATTTTCAGTATAAAAAGAAATAAGCATTTTGTCTTCTTGGATGCTTTAAGGCACACCACCATCCTTGATAAAGAAAAACTGCAAAAGTTCTAGTGCTACACTTTGATGCATCTATTGTTCACGGGGTCATCATATTGCAGTCATTATGGCAGGATGCTTGCTTTCCTCCTTGGTCTATTATAGCTGACCGTAATGTACCATAGAAGCTCAAGATATGCTCTTCTTGACTGAGCCTGGAGAGTATCTATTTCACAGTGTGTTCCCCTTAAAGAGAGAGTCTAAAAATGGCAACAGATGAGGCACTTATCTGTACATAAGCATCGAAGAAAAAATGGGAGTAAATGATGCACTTCATGAAGTTGCATTACTCTTTAGTGCAATTTGTTGCACACACACAAAAAGAAATACATAAAAAAGACAAGTAATTTTAAAATGGATTCTAGTGGCCTGAAAGAGTTAATGTGCTTCTTCTTACACAGTGAGCCATTTATGTGTAGGCAATCCCTTCTCCTCTCCTGAGTCCCATCACTGCTGCAAGAAATATTTTAAAAGGAATCTTCACAGACTCCAGGGAAGGAGGGGGAGAACTTTTTTCAGCATCAGTTACAACAACAAAATAATTTTATAATTTTTCCTTGTTTACTTTTCCCCCATGTTGTCACCCTGAAACAGAGGTTTAATATGCTTGTTTCTAACACTTGGAATGACTCTAATGAGGAGGTTACAGGGCTTTCATCTACACTCTTCAAGGGATTAGCATCTATTTTCTGTTATTATAAAAATGGAAACCAAATAAAGCTAGTGTATCTGTCAATATTTTGACACATTTTCATTAGTTACTCTCTTTTTCCTATTGCCAAGTTTATTTATAAATATTTAATATAGTTTCTGAGATATTTTAAACAGTTTTCCTTAGGTTATTCTTTTTAAAATTATATCAACTTTCTCCTTTATTGCAATTTAAATGAGTATTAATTTTGACATGTTTTTAAATTATATTTTTCTTCAACCAATATATCCCACAATATAAGATTTTGTTGAATACTTTTTATGTTTCAGCATTCGTTCCAAAATATCCATTCACTGGAAAGTTTCTCTTGATTTCATCTATTTTCACAAGAAGTACATATGTTGGTGTTTCAACAGTAACTATTTTTCAAATATTAGATATTTAGTCACTTGCTTTTCAAATTCTTAATAGGACTCCACTAATCATTTTCTTTAGCCATGGGTAAGTGTGAGATGCACCTTTTTCTCCAATAAACTTTGTCCATGCAAAAGACATTTTAAGAAAAAAAATAAATTAAAAAAGCACAACATTTCCTGCTCTGTTTTCTCTTCATGCCCTACAGGTATATTTCAGCATTCACAAAGTACCTGAATTTCCTCATTTTCCTTAATGTCTATCCAAGTGGTATCTGCTGTGTCAGCTAAAACACTCACAATCTTTTTTTCCCTGGCTATCATATCTGTACAGTACTGAACCCTGCCTCACCCTTCTTATTTGGTTTCTACTTTCAGTAAACCTTATGCTAGCATTTTAAATCCTCAGTCATCTCTCTACTTAAACATAGCACAGCCATTTCAATAATATCATGCTTATCCCTCATATTCATACTTATCTTTGATAAAGCTTTGATGTAATAAATCCTTGATACAATATCATACTTATCCACGCTATGAGATATAATCAAAAATGAAAGCAGAAACTTATGATACAGAGTAAAATATATTACTTGCCAATTTTCCACAGTAACTTTTCATCATTACTCCAAAATTACTTTTTAATGTAAAGAGTAGTTTCAATCACATTGAGGCCCACATGATTCAGATACTATCATAATCACAATTAGATTACATTACTGCAATCAGGAATGGAGATCATTAAGAGAAAGAATATAAATTGCTTTAGTTTTACAAGTACTGAGCTAGCAAAATTATAATTAATCTCCATTTATAATCTTTTCTTTCATAGAACTGCAAAGCATGCTACTTTTTTTAGGCCATCAATACAAATTAGAACTAAGTAATAAAGCCCTAACTACTACTACTGTGTTTTTCACAATTGAAGAAACTTTCACATTATGTACAGAAAGCTTTCGATACAAGCAGTGCCCTTAGAGTAGATTGTTTCAATGCAATAAGCTCAACTATTACAAGGTGCTGCATAAAAAGCAGAACGCTGCAGACACGATCCTTCTTCGAGTAATCAGTTTGTGCATTTCATTTCTTAAATGAGATGTTCCTGCTCATGTGAGATGAAGTAATGACTTGGCAATCACTGTGAATGCATAATCTTATACATCCCAAGTTTTAAACAGAATTTTTTAAAAGTACAGGCAATAATAAGAAGGGGAAAATAGATAAATTTAAGACTGAAACTTCCAAAATAAACATAAATGTAATTATTTTCTTTCATATTTTATATGAATTAGAGTACATTATACCTTGATATTCCAACTTTCTCCATAATACTCTATATACCCTTCAGTTATTCATCTTTAAAATTCACAGAAATTTATAATAAAACATTTTATTAAACACAGATGATAATACATGTATACAACATGCAAAATTGTATGCATCACTAAAACTTTCCCTACATTTCTGAAGTCCAATCAATGTTAAAAATGAAATAAATATTTGGAAGCTATTCGGTAACAAACATACTTTACATCAGATCAGCTAGAAAGGGCCTAAGCTAACATGAACAAACTCGCCTAACCTGAATAAAAGTTACTCATATAATCTGCCATTTTTTCACAAATAAAAATTGCATACATTTGAGATTCCCACACTGATGATTTAATATGCACATATACTATAAAATGATTGTCATAACCAAGGTGATTAATACAATTATTGACCCAAGCATCCATTTTTGTGTGCAGTGATAATATCTACTCTTTCAGCAAATTTGAGCATCCAAAACAGTTTTATTAATTATAGACAAAAATCTTGTTTACAAGGTCTCTAGATACAACTGAACATTTATGTTCTTTGACAAGTATCTCCAACTTGCCCAGTTCCCAGCACCTAAAAATTATCATTTATTCCCTGTTTCTATGAATTTAACATTTAGTTTTGGACTCTGTAGATGTGATCACTCAGTATTTGTCTTCTCTGTCCATATTATCTAGCTTAGTATAATATCCAAGAGACTTATCTGTTTGTGAGAAAGATCAGAATTTCATTTCTTAAAGCTTAATAATGTGTGTGTGTTTGTGAGTGTGTGTGTGTGTATGTGTGTGTGTGTGTGTGTATGTGTGTCTGTGTATCCTTTTCTCTATTGATGGGCACTTAGCATTTGGGTAACGTGAATAATTATACAATGAGCATGGGGATGTAGATGCAATGTGTAATCTTCATTGTCTAGTGGTTTGAGAGATGCCTAGAAGATTAAGAAAGCACACTCTATCTGTGGCTAGTAGGGTCATGAGGCATGACTTTAAAGGGCATTGCATCGGAATCCTGGTCTCTTTTTCTCTGGACTCTTAAATCCTCCTTAAATGCCACTAATTTAACATCTTTCTTTCATCATGCTTTTGCAACGTTTCTACTAACCAGCTAACCACACACTGAAACCTCCAGAACTTCTCTAAATTGTGTATGTCAGGGAGTTATCCCAGCAGCAGAAAGCTGAATAGAACAATAGACACTTCTTTAAGATAGTGATGTCACTACATTTGCTTATATACCCAGAAGTTGAATTGGTATATAACATGGAAATTCCATTTTTAATGTTTTAGGAAATCTCCATAGTTGTTATGTAATTATAAAATCAATTTTATATTCCCACCAACATTTTACAAACATTCCTATTTCTTCATACATTCGCCAGCTCTAATAGTTTTACATTTTAATAATGGTTATTCTAAGACGTATGAAATTATATTTTAGTGTCTTGTTTTACATTTCCCTGGTGATTACTGATATTGTAAACATTTTAATCTAGTTGTTGACTATTTGTGTGTCTTCTGCAGAAAAAATGCTGTGCTCAGTTTGTCAATTCTTTAATCAGGGTCCCTTCTTTTAGGTTATTCAGTTTTATCAGTTCCTTATATATTTTGGTTACTAACTCTTACTGGATATATTATTGACAAATATTTTCTCCCTTTTTGTAAGATGTAGGTAGCCTTTCTGATTTGACAACTATTTCCATTGGTGGGAAGAAATATTTTAATTTAATGTAGCTTTGCATGTAATTTTTGCCCATGTTTTGGGGTCATATCCAAAAACATATTTCCAAGCTAATGTCAAAAACTTTATTTTTTCATCTATGAATTTTATAATTTCTTGGATTCAAATGTTGAATTTATAATAAATTGATTCTTGTGCATGGTATAAGATACAAAAACAATTTTATTGTTTTGCAAACAAATACTAAACTTTCCCAACATCATTTATTGAAATTACTAATTTTCCAATTGTATATTGTTTGAATATTTGTGAAAAATTAGAGGAATAGAAACAGTGGTACCTCAGCTCATGAATACTTCTGTTTGCAAACAATTTGGTTTGCAAAAAGAAGAATTTTGCAACATTTTGTTATTGTTTACAAATTGGTTCACATGACAAACAAAACTATGATTATGCTTCCCACACAAACACAAATGTGGCCATATTTCCCAAAATCATAGAACATATTAAATTAATGAAATAATGTACCACTATATTTATTATTTCTAGAATATCTATTCTATCCCATCGATTTTTGTCTCTTTTTATGCCAGTGCTATCATATTTGGACTTAATATGACTTTATATTTTAATTTGAGATCAATTAGAATAATTTATCTTCTTTTCTTCTTGCTCAAGATAGTATTGACTAGTCAGCATTTCAGGGGATTCAAATGAATGATTATTTCTCATTTATAAAAATGCCATTGTAATTTTGATAAATAAATTTAAAATGTCATTGAAATTGGTCAGTCATTATGAGTTCTACAGATATCTTAAGCAACTCAATTCCTTATTTAACCTGGTATATCCTTTTATTTATTTGTTCTCTTCAATTTCCTTTATAAATACTGTTTGGTTTTTAATATACAAGTATTTCACCATCTTAGTAAAATTTATTTTCATTTTAATATTTTAATTGCTGTTTTTAAATTTTAAATAATTTGCTACTTGTGTATTTGAAAACCACAGATTTTGTTTGTTTTATATTATGCCCCTTTACTAAAATTGATTTTTAATACCCAATTTTCCTTTTTTTTCTGGAATATTTACAGTTTTCTGTATGTAATATCCTATCATCTGCAGATAGTTAACTTCTTCATTTCCTACTAAGATAACATTTATTTCTTCTTCTTTTCTATTTATTCAGGCTTAGAATTCCAGCACTGTTTTAAAGTGACAAAGTCTGTGGTGTGCTTGTCTTCTTCCTATAACTCGAAAACCTTTCAAGTTTTCACCACTGAATATTGATATAGACTACATGTTGACTGTCCCCAAAGTCCTGTGTGTTAAACTCAAGTCTCCAGTATATTGTTACTAAACGATAGAGTTTGTTTGGTCTTTGGGAATGTGTCCATCAAGGGAATTCTGGGATCATCAACACTTCCTCTTCTTCTTGTGTTCCCATCTCATTTTACAAACATTTTTGGTCCACCAAATATTCTTGCCACAATACGCTGCTGCATCCAAGCCTGAAACAGTGAAATCAATCAATTTTGGACTGAAAATTTCAAAACTTTTAGGTATAATAGACTTCTTCTCTTTATAAATTAATATTCTCAGGTATTCATTGTTTTAAGTTCATAAGAAACCTGAGTCACAACACAAGATGGACTTGGATATGAAGCTGTCACATATGGTCTTTCCCATGTTGACGTGCCTTTCTTTTATCTATTTTTTGAGAATTTCATCATGATAATATTTTGAATTCTGAAAATGTTTCTCCTTCATTTATTCAACTGATTTTTTTACTTCTGTTTTCATTTTGTTAATATGGGTTATTCACTACATTGTACATACTGAAATATTCTTGCAGGCCTGAGGTGAGATTCTCTAATTCTACTATACAAATCCTTTGGAATCAGTTTTTACCTTAGTTTAGTATTTTGATTATTTTTTTACATCTATGTTGCATCAGCCAGTTTTCCTCTTACTGGACACACAGTATGCAACACTATTAAAGAAGGACTGTAATAAAGGGTAAATTTAGCTCAACATTTAAGGGAATTCGCTCCAGAGTTAGCTGGCACCTAGGCATCGTGGGAGAAAGGAAAATTTGCATTAGTTACTGGAGATTGGGAAGCAAAGCAGGGTAACAGTACTGAAGAAGAACAAGTAAGAAACCTTATATAGTACCAAGGGTCATGTCTCCGTGACTCATCACCCAGACACACCAAAGAGCTTGCTTTATTAATTATACTTGACATCCAAACACAGATAACAGTGAGTTTATAGTTCTGCCTGACATAATGTGACTATCTGGCAAACAACTACAAATGCAATAATTCCTGCCCATTTTAACACTTGCAAAAAGTTTCAAAAGTCCAAGTCTCATGGAATCTTTCTAAAAACAAATATCAAGTTATGTAGCTCTAAGGTACTGTGACATAGGTAAATAGTTCCATTTCAAAGGAAAGAATAGGAAGATATAAAAGAATCAGATTAAAACAAGACTGAAAAACAGCAGGGCAAACATTTTATCCTCCAGATTTATATCTGGCATATCACAAAAATACATGCTGATGTGACATGGGTTTAAAAGAATTTGTGAGATTTCAACCCTATGATTTCTCTCTAGGGATGGCTTCATTCACAGCCTGATACTTTCTGAGCAGTCAGCTCATGTTCCTGGCATCTGCAACTTCTGGGGTCTCCACTACTCCTTTAGGCTCATTTGCACAGCTTCTAGACCTTCCCTCACAAAGCTCTTTTCCTAGCCTTCCAGGTCTTATTTTGAAATCTGGGTAGAAGCTTCCCTAACCACATAACTCTCACATTGTGCAGATGAATAAATTCAGCATCACCTGGAACACACCAAACTCTACTGTCTGCAGCGTCAATAGTGAGGACCACTTACACCAGAAATGTGTTGACTCTCTTGCTATCTTCCATTGTAATGTGAATTTTTTGTGTGTGATGATGTGTTGTAACTCTGTATTTTTTATCTTTGTGTTTCTACTATTTTTGTATTGTGATCATCACAGAAAGGCGGAACGCCTCATAACTCTGTGTGTTTGAATTATCAGACAAAAACATTTTTATTATCCTTTCAATATCCTTTTTGAAGTCATAATTTATTATTTTAAAGTTTGTACAGTTATAGTTTTATTGCTTTTGTCTTTGTTACAGTGAAATTACAGTCAAAAGACTTTGTTACAGTCAAATTACAGTGAAAAGTAATTTGTACACAAACAATATTTAGAATTATATAATTCAATATGTTTTCAAATTAGTATAACACTGCTCTGTTTTAAAGACTCTCCTACTGTAGTTTTTCTAAGATAGTTTTAATATTTTTTAAAAATCCTCTCTTTCAGTTTTCTGGGAAAGTCATTTTGTTTTGTTTTGTTTTGTTTTGTTTTGTTTTGTTTTGTTGAGAAAAGTTCTAGCTTTACAATTCAGCATGACCTTTAACTCAATATGGAGTCCAGGCTGCCCTGCCTTACCCTCCTGAATGCTGGGATTACAGTTATACATTACCATGTGCCATTACTGAGGAAGTCATTATTTCTTCTTCATTCCAAAATGAAAGCTTTCTAGGGTATTTTCTTTATTAAAATTTTTGTTTCCTTTAGCATTTGAATGTAATATCTGACATTTCTCAACTGAAAAAACTGAATTTTTGCTAAGAAATTCACTTTGTAGTCTTTTATAATAATCTTCCTAATTGAAGAAGTCACCTTCTTCAGTCTTTCCTGACTGGCTTAACAGTCAGCAGGATAGGAATTCAAAGTCTCCTTCAAGCGTTTTCTCTAGATGCACCAGGTCCACTACTCATGATCTTCCTTAGGATGGAAATTCTTAACATCGTCTGCCTTCTTTTGACATCAGAGCTAAGCAAAGAGATGCAAATCCAAACTCTTCCTCTACAGGAAATGCCTACAGACACTTAGATTTGTCTTCCTTCTAACTTCACAGTCAACACAAGCAACTGCACATACTCATGAACTGAGAGGCACAAACTTCAGAACAGAAAAGGGGCATAGATGATTAAGAGTGCCCATAACTGGGTTGAATAGGTCAGTTATGGAGGGTTATCAAGCAGATTTGTCAGACCTCCTGATCGAGTCTACAAGGGATATAATAGGAAATAGGGACTTTTGTTCAGTTTCAAACCCTGATTGCTATGACCTCTCACTTGATTTCTTTTCCTCCAGCCATTAGATGGAATTGGTATCCCCAGTATCCTGTGTAGGTTGAAAAATACATGAGACTCTTGGTCAGTGTCTTACTGAGTTAGAGAAAATTGATATTTACTTGTTGTATACTTTCTTTCACCTATTGGAGGAATCACATGCTTAAGGTATCTCTTTAGACACTGAACTAGCTGCTTAAGACAAATGGCAATCAAGAGGTAATGAAAATGCTCCTTGATCTTTCTTTCTTTAGTGCATCTACTAATAGTTGTTTTGCTCTATTGGTGTGCCAGAATTTCTCTACCACACTCAAAAAATTCCATAAAGCTATTTGATGTCATCAGTGAATGTCAAAATCAGGCATTGTGGCATGATAAAAACAGAAAATGCTCACTCTGACGTCACTCTCTTACTGTCCTTATTTATGTAAATATTTTTACAAGACACCATTCTGTATCCTACTAGAGGATTGTGGAGTAGGTGGCACATACACATAATTATATGTGCAAATGAGTAAAATTGCTCTTCATAGTGAAACTGCACACATTATTTTATTTCATTATTTTAAAGAGAATAAAACCTAACAAAATAAAACAGAATAAAGCCATTCAAACCAAAACGGTGGAAGTGGTTCAGAATTTCAAAACAAGATGATAGGAAATCAGCAATGGTTACCATAACATATCTTGTTATCTTCACAATAGTGGTCCATACCACTAAACATAGTAAAATCAAATAAAACAAAACAGAATAAAACCAATCAAAATAAAACATTAAATAAAACAACACAATAAATTGGAACAAAAATAGTGAGGACAACGTTAAATTTCAAAAACAAGACAGAAGAAAACCCCCATATTTTCTACATTGTATACAGTTATCCTGCTAATAGATGCTCAGAATATAAGCCTTAGGCCTGAAGAGTCAGTCAAACAATTCAACCATTTAGCTTTTTTTGAACCTCAGTTGCTCTCATCTCAGCCTATGCTCTGAACCATCCTATTTCTCACTGGGGTGTGGGAGAGCTTCTTGATTCTCAGCCTGAGTACCAGTCAGCTAACAGGAAGAATGAACTGGCTTTCATCTTTCTGGGCCCCTTATGGTTTGGGTGGCTTATAGGAAGGGCGAACTGGCTTCCTATACTCATCTTAGAGCCAGCATGGCTCCTGCCTACTCACAGGAAGGGCAAACTGGCTTCTCTCTTCCTTGACCCCACATGATTGCCCTGTACACATTATTTTAGATGAGAAATTATGGATGAATGTGTGACAAAACACAGCTTAGTAAAAATTCAATAAGTCTTATCTCCTTTATCCTTTGTGCTTGCCAATCCCATTCTTTCTTTTAGAAAATTCTTTTCTCTGTGTTTCCTAATGACCAGTTAGCAGCTGTCTTCAGATTTTGATGCATTTAAATTTTGAGACAGCTGATGGGATTTTAAGCAGATGTAACCCTCACTGGAAAACACTCACATTGAGTCTACAAATCTAATTATGGAGTTAAGCAGTGGATTCAATAAACTTCACAGATAGGATTGATTTCTACTTAATATGTGACTTAAAACATTCTGTGAAGCATTGTCTGGAGTATTTGTTTTCTCCACACTCTTTCTCACTTTCTCTGAGAGTGGATGCAGATGATTAGTAACAGTGACTACACAGAAGCACAAATAATGTATGTTCTCACTCATAAGTGGAAGTTTAATTGTAGACCTTATTGAGGAATACAGTATAGTGATTACTAGAGGTTACAAAAGAAGGAGAAAAGGGGGAATACAGAGAAGGAGGATAATAGATACAAAAATTCAATGAGGAAGCATATGTTCTAGTGTTTTATACCACATTTGAGTAACTATGATCTCAAAGTTATGCATTTTCAAAAAATTTAGAGGAAAGGAGTTTTTAGGCACCAAATAGAAATAAATGATAAGTTTTTAAGGAGATGGAAATGCTAATCTGGATATGTAAGTACTTCACTGTATTGCAGAACTAAATACAATTATTATGTATAATAAAAATAAATTTTAAGAAATAGCAGCTTTTAATAAAGCAATTATTTTAAGAATGTTGATTATATAAAATGTTTCTATTCCTTTTATTATGCTTGTACTTTTATAAAATAATGTAAAAACATTAATTTCATGTCATTCAGGAATCAAAGATCAATCTGTGCATTGAAAGTATTATTCTGATGTAGATTTGTTTACTTATAAAGAGTGGCCCTAAGGAAAAGAATCATTTAACTGAAACAAAAGATTGGTCTAATTTTGTTTATTTGTAAAAAAAATTTTTTCCACAATCAAAAACCAATTACAGCATAGATTTTAAGGTCATACATAATAAAAAACTTGGAATTTTATAAAAATTAAAATTCCAGGAATTTGTAGTGATCTCTAACAAAATAAGAGTTAGAGAAAAATAATTTGAGAATATCTTAGCAGTCTCATTTTAGCCATAAAAAATTAGAATTTTAATTTATGGAAAATTATTTTAGTTTAAGTAATTAAAAGGGTATATTAGATGGTTCTGCACTTAATAAAATTGTGCTAGTTATATACAGATATGGTGGTACTCAAATTATATTTTACTGTATACATGTACAGAGATAACTGAAAAGAAAAAAATTCCACTCAAAGGCAATGAAATTAGTTTTTACTTCTAATCATTTCATATTATGTAGGTTTGATAGTCAATAATCACATGTTAGAAAATTTTAGGAAAAGTTAAAAGTGTTGAAGAAATTTAGTGTTCAATTCATTAAACATCAAGAAGATTAGATGAAAATGTAACACATCTGTATTAATCAGTAGCATTTCTGATCAATAATTGTTGAAGAAATAACAAATATTCCTAAGATGGGAATATTCCTTTAGTTCAAATACTGAATGATGGGGCATATAGATAATTACAATATTTATAAAGGACAATTTGTCTGTCTTTTCCTGTAATATGTTGAAAAAATTTGAATATATCATTGTGATATTTTCTTTTCCACATTAATTAATCAATATATCTGAGTTATATGTTGCTATGTATTTTATATTTATCTGAATTAGACATATGATAAGTTTTAAAATCCATTTTGAAATATAAATAAGGACATTAGAAGTAACAGAGGATGGAGTTGACTTCTCACTGTGATAGCCTCTATCTGTGAACATAATGCTGTCTTTAGTCCAAATTTCTTAACTATATATTGAAAGTTTTCTAAAATTTAGTCTTAATCATATAGATTGTATTCCAACAAAATAAGATTTTCTGCCAGTGTGCTTAGAGAAATCATGATTAATTTTGTGTTATACAACGAGTATTATCTGTCTTAAAGAATAACAGAGGGTAAAATTCATGTTTTAACCTTACTTCAGATGAATGGAGAAGATGATGATTGAAGGTGGTTAGGAAAAGTTTAATGGGACAGTCAAGGAAAATAAAAATCTAAACTGGGAAAACAACAAAAAAGGAAGTTTATCATATTTTATAAAAAGTACACAACTCAAATTTTGAGGAAAAGAGGTAAGTTGGTAATACAGAATTACATTTTGATAGTCCTTAAACATCTGGAAATATAGCTCCATTAAAGATTTAAGATATGGTGATATGAGCTTTCCTTGAAACATACCATAGTAGAGTTTCACTCTCTGTTATATATTTTTTAAATGATTTTCCTTTTTTCTTGATACAATAAAAATAAAAACATGATGCATTTTGAAATCTTAACATTAAATTAAGTAAATCAAGCATACAGGTTTAAATAAAACATGGATTTTCATATATGCCAAACCAAAAATATAAATCAACAGAAAAATAAGAGACAGTTTATTAAATGTGTTGAGATAGATCTTTTTCAAATGGGAAGAGGATCAAGAGATGAAGTGAGTGGGAAGGGGGAAGAAGGAAAATAGATGGAACCAGAAAGTAAGAGGCGTTACGTACATGTACTAACAAGAAATGTAAATATGCACTACAAATGTGCAAAACATAAAACAATAATAACAGAGAAAATAAATAAATAATTACCTTAAATCAACCCAAAAGTTTCTTACGTTCTTATCAACTGTAATTTAATACAAAACAAAAAGGTGACTGATGTTGGAGATTTGTGAATCACTGGTAAGATCTCAGCATGAAAATTCCACAATGCATTTCTATGTCAGTGATTTTTGCGTTAGAGTCCATCATAGTACAGTCTGATTATGCCACCTTCTGTAAAGATATAATTTGGCATTGAAAGGTATAAGGATCAAAGATGATAAGGAAGAAATTGCACTAATATGGCATTTACATGGTTTAAAATTATGCTTAAGAATGCAAGTCCTAACAGGCAGGGAAAGTAATAGTGGGAAGGGGTATGTGTGTGGTAATTAGATCAAAATAAAAACAACCAATAATTTAATAACAATTCTATATATTTAACCTACCTGTATCCTGAGACCCAAAATTAAAGGAAAATCTAATTTGAATACATAGGATCCAGGAGGAAGTCATAAGAGAAGTAAACCTGTGATGAAATTGTAGATTACATAGTTCAGCTTCTTACCAGCCAAATTTCCATCTCTTCAAGCTATTAATATTGCTCTACAAATGCTGTGGCAGAATCGAGTTTCACTTCTGAACTATAGTAGATAGGATTCATGTGACCTGTTCTGCTTGACATGTTATGACCATGAGGCATAAAAGATAATTTCATTGACCCAGAGATTTCTTGTAGAGATCTTTTACTCTACCATAGTTGTAGGGAATGTTCAGATGGTAACTGTTCCACATACCTTGACATTAGGGTGAAACAAGGAAAAAGTAAACTCAAATTGCGATTTAATTGTTACATATCACAAAAGTAAGAAAGTTTTGTGTAATGAGTATTAAGTTTTACTACATCATTTGCCCTCTCTCCTGGGAGAACCACCTAATACCGCAAAATCAAAAATGAGTAATGATAAGAAGAAAAACAAGAATGTAGATGAAAAAGTGGTAAACCAGAGAAAATGAAAGCAAAAATAAGAAGTGGCACAATTATTAAAGGAAAAAATTTCAAGAAAACGGAAGAAAAGTAATAGGAAGTGCCAATTCTGTATTCACTTAAGGGAAATAGAGATAATATATTCTCACTTCTAAACTAAAACAATAAATACATTCTGATGCATATTATAAATCAGCAGGAGATTAATACAGATGAAAATATTTAAAATTTTAGAAATACCCTAAAGACACAAGTAGAGAGCAGTCAAAGTAAGGATAAAAAAAGTTTTTTCTGCAAAAGGTCAAGCACTGTCAAACTTCCTAAATTTTAGCTATTCCATAGCAGGTCAACCTGAATAACATTCACGGGGAAATTCTTTATAGAATAATGACACTCTGGGAATGAATATTGTAATACACATGTTACATAAAGTTATGGACATATTCAGAGAAGCTGACTTGAGGAAAAGTTTGAAATGCTATTATAAAAAATGTTTTCTCCTGCACCTTCTCAACCCTCCTTCTCCCATAATCCCTGAGAGCCAGTAATCCTTATATTGCCTCCATTATTTTGCCTTTTCCAGAATGGCATATGGCTGATATCATGTAGTGTTTTTCTGCTGTAGATTGACTTCTTTCACTTAGTAATGTGCACTTAAGATTCCTTCATTTCTGCTTATTGCTTTATAGTTCATTTTTTTAAGTGTTAGGTAGTATTCCATTTAATGTTGCAGTTTATATATGCACTAACTTAACTGAAGCACATACTTATTTGTTTCAAGTTTTGACAATTAGAAGATGCTGCAAACATTTCTATTCAGTGTTCTGGCATAAAAAAGTTCTCATACAGTACAATAAATTTTATGAAACATTATCAAAATTAAGTTTTAGAACATTCCCATCACAGTGAAATTTTACTCTTCCAATCTTCAACTCTTGACTCTGTCTGTATTGATTTCTCAAAATTTAATGTAATTTAAATAATTCTATATGTGGTATTTTAATTCTTGTTTCTTTCATAGCATAATGGTTTTCTTTCTGTCTTGTTTTGTTTTGATTTGTTTTTGAGACAGGGTCTCACTATGTGCACAGGCTGGTCTTGAACTTGTTATGCAGCCCCGGCTGGTCTCCAACCATAGTAAACCTCCTGCCTCAGCCTCCACAGCCAGTGTAATATGTTTCTGATGTCACTACTAATTAGGTCACACAAGTTGACATGAGATAAAAAATGATTTTCAAATAGCATGGATATAAAATGAAAGGAAAAGTGCACCCAGTAAGTACATGTGTGGAATGTATTCAACTCAAAATCAAACCTGTAAATTAAAACACTTGCATTGTTTTTGTCATTGGCATATTTTGGAGGAAAATTCCTTAATGTCTGATGCTGCCATAGATGAGAAGAAATCTGTAATACTTATGATATTACTGATTGTGCAAATTGTACTTTATAAGGGACACTCCCCAAAATACCAGTATTGATACATGATTTGATTTTCTAAAACATAAACTTATGAGAATACTAGAAAGTGATTTGTTAAAATTGTTGTATATAATTCATTACAATTATTATCTATAATTGCAATAAACTTTAAAAGCCAGCCTGATTAGAAAAATAAGAATGATTTGTAAAGTTTGCTTATTTCCACATGCTGAACTGTTTAATGGCTCATGTATCATAGTGTTAAGAACTTGAGCTTTGGAATTAGGTTTCCCTTTCTGAATATTAAGAGACCAGTCTGATTTTATATGTTTTATAGTTTTTTTGCCTCAGTTTATTTATTTGTAAAATGCAGGTACCTACACTTGTAAATTTATATGTATATAAATGTGTACATTCATTTCATATATATTGGCCCACATTCTTATGTAATTTCATACATTTCAAGATGCAGTATCTAAATCTCCAAAATATTTTAATCAATAAACACCTTTTATGCTTTTACCCTAAGCCAGATGTTCACAATTCAAAGATGGGTAAGAATTTGTCTTTTTCCTTAAGGGAAAGACTATTTGAAAGCACACATTCAATCAAGTAGTATATTTCTATCATCAAGATATGCCCAAAAAACACAGAGGATTGGAGATAGTAATTTATCCAGAATGTTATTACTCTTCTATCAAGGTTGAGGGCACTTTTTCACTCTGAACCTATGTTAAGTTTAATTTTGAATATTTTTTAAAAAGAGTATTTTTAATTAGTTTAGGAGTTATGCTAGATTATTCACTGAAAGATTAATTACATGCTTTCCAGTGAAGTATTATAAACCATAAGTTTAAAGTTGGACCAGATGTATTTCAACCCAGAAAACTCATTAACCATCTGACCATGTTGCACATATGGTAGCAAAGTGAAGAATGTATCCAGTCAAAAGCACATAAAAACTTCTTCATCATTATAAGACAATCATGTTTTAAAGCATGCCAGAAATCTTTCTATATCAGAAAACTACAAATATCAGAGAGAGTGGTACATGAAAAGTTTCAAATGCTGAATTTGGAAACCTACACCATAGAAATCAGAACAGCTAGTCTCTAGTATAATTTTGTTGCAAAATTCATGTCAAGTTTAAAGTGACCTTGGTTTAAAAATGTGAAACTCTGTGTTGGAGGTAAACATTTTCTCTACTATGAAGATCATCAATAATTCTTACATTTGGCAAAATACTTCTTCATCTCTAAGATAGCACTAGTGATTTATCAGGGAAAAAAAAACTTCTCTTTCCTTTCCTGTAAGCTTTAGGCATATCCCAAAAGTCTTTCACAATTCTTGTTCACAACACATGTGCAGCTCTTCCCTGGTGCAAAGATGGCAGCAGGCTGGACTGGGGCAAACACGGTGGCTTCCGAAGGGAATATTTTGACAGTTCTGTGTATATCGTGTATGTGTATAATTTAAACTAGAAACTGTACTTCACAGTGTAAGTAATATTTTCAGAGGAAGTGCCTCATGGCGTCAAATTGATGCCATAATTATTCATATACTAGTAAAAATAGTTATTGTTTTTTCTGGTTTTTTAATTATTTGGGGGGAAATGTCAATTTAATATTTTCACAAGGAAAGCAAATATTAGCATAAAGCTTTATTTATATTGTGATTAAACTTATTGAAAAGCAAAAGTTGATAATGTAAGACAATCTATTCATCTCTTTTTTGAATGTATTTAATCATTTTAAGTTCCTTAACAAACAATAGCCAAAAAATTATAAATTTTATAATGCTGCAACTCATTCACATTGAAAAAGAAAATAATACTTTTGATTTTTAAAATATGGCCATTTATTCATTACATTTTCAGTTTTAATAAAAATTTATGATGACAGAACTGTCCCAGTGTGACAAGACTTTTTTATGTGTTCCCAGGTACAAATGGACCTGCAGAAGTGATCATGACCTTGTACTCAGATAAGTTATTATTTTCCTTCCTATAAATATGAATAAGAAAGTAGTAATTTAACTTTTACTTGTGAAATGCAATTAATAGGATTGATTATATTACCAAATTTCTAAAAATAAAGACAAAATTGCTTGCATAATTTTTAAAAAACAATGTGAGCTATTATCTCCATTATAGAGGCATTTTATAAAATATACATGGGAAATTCACAAACTTGTAAAATTCAAATGTATTTTTATTAAATATCCTATATATTTTCTTTATGTCGTATCCTTAAATTAGTGATAAAAGATTAACATTTATCAAATAGTCATAGACTATAGGAAAAATGGTAATCAGAGTTAGATAATACATGTAGTAGCATTTAATTTAATTTAATTTAACAATATACTGAGTGTCTGTTATTTTCATGTTATGGGCAAGACATTTAAAGATGTATGTCACAAATATAGGATTGATTGTATAATAAATGTGTGGTCTGTCATGAAAACAAATGTTTAATTAAACAGAGAGTGAAAAATTAATCAGAGATTATAGAAGTAAATAGCTACTTAAGAAAGGAAGTCATTCTGTTTCAAAGTATCCCAAAGTAGTACCCAAGAGATTAGCTGACAGATATTATTGTTTAAACTTTGGTAGTAAATTTTAATAAAATTTCAGACAGGTCTGCTGATTCAATAGTGTATGTTCTTTTCTATGCACTATCCTTAGATGATACTGTGTAAAAATAGAGACAAAAATGAGGAACAGTAAGGATAGATAATGTAAAGTAAAATTACAGTAAATTCAGTAGCATAATACTTTCAATACCATCTCATATATTTAACGCTAGCTTGCAAATCTAACCACAATGTAAAATGACAAAAAATAAGCTGTTTCATTTTGAGTACCAAAAATATTTTCAGTGAGATCAAAACAACGTCTCAGTACAATATTTTAAAGAAATATAAAATGTGAATATTAGGATGAAAAATACTAACTTCTTTAATAAAATCTCAGAGTTCTATTTGCAAGGATGAATATTCAATACATGTAAGCACAACAAGCTTTTAGAGGAAAGAGAGAAGTTTGGAAAATTTAACAAAAGAAAACAAAACATATTTTTCAAAATTTGACAGTGAATCTTGATTACTGTTTTATCTGAATTAAAATCTTTAAAATTTCATAAATTAAATTTGTCAGTTACTTATTTTCAATTACTATAAAAGGAGGAAAATAGGCAAATGAAGAGATAAATATATGGAAAGTAAGACAGAAACTCATATTACTGAAAGTAGGACAAACTATAAATCATCACACACACTTCTTGTAACATCACAGTGATTTGAAATCTTGACTTCTCAAAAATGGTATATTTTTCCTGGGATATTTATCTTTATGAAATACTCTAACAAATACTCTTAGCTCTTTGAGATTGAATTCCACTGATTATGGAAATGTCACCCTCCAGATTTTGTCAGTGAAATATTTCAGCCTTTTTACCAATTGTTCATTGTGAAATTTTTGCTATAGTTTACCATGTGATAGGCTTATTAAGCATTAAAAAAATTGGGTAGTACCATGAATCATATGGAATTCTAAGAGTTATTAAAGAAAAAAGTGAATTGCAGCCTGACCTAAAATAATAGCAAAATCTGATTTAAAAAAAAGATGCCTTTCATTAGAAATACTCTTGAAATATTAATTTCACAAGAAATTCTAGCATATTTATTAGGAACTATAATTCAGTTTTGTTCTTCATTATTATATATTATAGTGTAGTAATACTTTATTATTTCAAAGCAATCCTTTATGAAAAATGGTATTTAGCAGACAGAAGTGCTAATGTATTTCAAATGATGTCATTTTCAAAATACATATTTTTTCTAAAATCAGCACTACATGTATTTAATTTCACTCCATTGAATTATAATAATGCTATATATATATATATCCTTCATGTTCTTGAATCTTCTGATTTATTTAAAGTTCTATGCAATTTTACTTATTAAGTTTTAATTTTTTTCTATTTATTGTTTTTGCTTTGCTTTTTAATTTCTTAGTAAATCTGCCTTTTTTTGCAGTGGGTTATGTTTTTTGAATGCTACACAATGTCCTTCTTCAAATATTTTTATAACAATTTTAGGTAATACTCTAATTTTAAATTTCTTGCCAATTTATTTTCAAGATCATTCTTTTATATTGTTACTTTTTAAAAAATTTTTTGTTATCTAAATTTCTGAAGCTCACATTTTCCTGTTCCTACAGTTTTGAACTATTAACCTCACCCAAACAGACACCATTGTATATATTACTTATATTTTAAAATAAGCAAATAATATTAAATTTGAGTCTCCAAATACATTTTTTATTTCTGAAGAAACTAACTTTAGACACATTTGGTAAACATAGTATAATTTTCCATTATGTCATTTAAATTACTTGATGAATTGTTGTATTTTTCCTAATATGAAGATAACTAATTATTTGCATATAGGGTAAAAAGATACTCTTCTTCAGCATATATCTTCTGTTTCAAGATGGTTTATGATTTTAACTTTTTCCAGTATTATCATTTCCAGACTTTTTTATTAGCTGCAATAAATCCCTTAAGTATATAATTCTTTAGCACATTACTAATTACTTCATTTAAAATTTATTATAATTTTATTAATTAGCACTGATAATAACTTCAGTTGTAATTAAAGTATCTAAATGTCAGTTTCTATTTGAAGCAGAGAGCAGTAGCGTACACCCCTAATCCCAACACTTGGGAAGCTGAGGCAGAATATCTGTGAGTTCAAGGCAGGTCTGTAGTATGAGTGAGAACTCATATAATTTTCAAATTGAGAAACAGAAATAAAACTAAGAAACTGTGGCAAAAGATGCCTTAAAACCACTTCATTTGGAGTATATATGCTTGTATATTAGTCATGTGGTGCTTGAAAATACCATACAAAAATCCTACATTCTAGAATTAGTACAGCAAAAACAGCCTACCAAAATGAAAGGGATACAGGCAGTAGTCTTTAAAGCCACTTCCTAGTGACCCTCTGAAATGAACTGTATAGCACTCACACGTATTTCTTTCTTCCATCACCCAAATCTTTTTCTCAGGGACATCTTGTATCATTCTTAACATCCTTTCATCCTTTATAATCATCTTTATAAACTGTCTTGACTGTCTACTTCAATTTTTCCACTTTTATTAGTGAACTTAGAGATCACTTTTTCTTCAGAATGAACAAAGCACAGAAATTTAAAATAGATTCCAGTAATCTCAGTTAAAATTTCCTGTCTTCATAGACATGAAGTCCTTAAAAATACAATGACATTTGAAGAAAATTGCTAGCCTCTATTGCTTGAATAGAAAAATTCTCCACAAAATATTATAAGAACTGACTACCCAGAAGTTACCTATGAGTCAGATACATGTGCTTAGATTTCTTTTCAAGGCTCCATATTTGACCAAATTAATTAATTTAACCAAATTAATTAGATGATCCTGTCTAAATGTATTAATACAAGATTGCTATGAGGTCAGCACAAGTCAGTGAAGGACAATGGGCTCTCTACTGGCCACTTGCCTTCTATCTAATGCTGGGATCTCCCTGTAATCTTTTTTCATATAGGACTTTTGAGTTCATAAAAGAAGAATAGATTTAGTGAGAACAAAGGCACTGTTCTCACTAAATAATGAGAAAGGCTTTCTTATGACAACATCTGACCCAAAGAGAAGACCTCTAAAAATTTCTAACACTGGGCTGATAATTTCTAGCAGAAAAAGAAGTTAAATAGGTAGCTGGGAGTGGGACAGTAAATTACCCACAAAAAGACTAACACCAAAAACTGCTAGTTGCAGCCAATTCTAGTGCATAATCCTGGCATATTTAACTGTTTTCAGGAAATAAGGGAACATTACACTGGCTCATACTTTTCTCCCATTTCCTTGAAGAAATAATAGTCCACAGTCTAGGAAAAGAATGCCCATACTTAGAATATCTACTTTGGTTTATTTTATTATACTCAGCATAAAAAGTAATGTCGGGCACATGCAAAGCACACAGCAAATGGCTTATGAATAAAAATCCAAGCATTCTAGTTAGTTTATCAGACAAAACCCTAATAGGTAAGTGACTGTCGTGAAACCATCTGACTTTTTTGTACATTTCTCTATCTTCAGAGTTGGAATGGTGTTTCACGGGATGCTGAACATGCTGTATGAAAGGAGAATGGAAGCACAGTGTTAGAAAAATAAGAAATGACTCCATCTCAAATAAGCTTTTACATTTATGGTTTTGGTAGTAATGGCTTTGTTAAGGAATAGGTTTAATACACTGCACAAAGCACTGGATAAATCTTAACATACTGGTAAAAATATCACAAATATCACCACAGCCAAGATAATGGACTTATACAACACCCTTAGAGGTTTCTCTTGTCTCTGTTCTTTGCAACTCACTATCTTCCTTCTTCAAACAAATACAGATTTTCTAGAATCCAATGCAGATGAAATTTTATTGTACAGTGCTTCTTTTTCATGTGTTGATCTCTTTCAGTTGGTATGACAGGTTTAGAATCCATCTGTATTTTAACACCTTATTACTTTATTACATTGTATTAAGCATATTCCATTTTATATGTATATAAAAATGTTTTATATTTAAATATGAGTGCATATTAAAGCTATTTTTACTTGGAAAACTATGTAGATAGTATTGTAAACAAAGAAGTCACAATTGTATGCAATTTTCATAGAAATATGTTATATTTATGTTCCCTGAGTAAGTGTGGAATGCTAAGAAATACAGTAGGTGTGTGTTAACATTAATTTGGAAGAAATAAATAACCTGTTTTCAAATAGCTGCAGTTTTCCTTTTCTACTTGCACTGAATGAGATTTGTTTTTTCTACTTTCATAGCAACATTGGTTTGATCGGTGCTTTCAATTTTACTCAATTGAAATATCTGTGTAATTCTCTCTTATAGTCTCAAATTGCATTTCCTAATGACTAATAATATTTAGCATCTCTTTTTCTTCCTTATTTGCTGGAATTATATATTCCTTCCTTGGTAAAATGTGTCTAAACTATTTTCCCAACATTTATTGGTTTGTTTTCTATTATTGAACTTCAATACCTTTTTTTATATTCATCCTCAATGTTCATGATTATGTAGGTCACTTGAAAATATTTCTTTCAATGTATGGTTTGTCTTTTATTTTTTAAATACATCTTTTATATAGCTCAAGTTTTAATCAAAATGTTTAGTCACAAAGTAGTTTATTTTGTGGTAATTCATAAGCAAATTACAAATTTAATAAAGGTATAAAAAAAAAGCTGAGAAGTACTCTCCAGGAAAGAAAGCTTTGTAGTACTCACATTGGCTGGTTTCCAGCTGTATTTTTTGAGCTGTCATATTCAAACAGTGTAGTTTTTTGATGAAGGTAGGAAAAGTAAAAGAATGCAAGGTAGGAAAGTAAAGGAAAAGACTGCCTGTAAATGTAGCAACTCAGACTGGAGTAGTTGATTTTGAACAAATTTGCAATAAAATGCAATAAAAAGATAATTCAACAAATGCTACTAGAAAAATTGGATTTTCATATTTTATTTAAAAATCATTATAATCTATATTTGATACACTAAGCCTTATTGACTCAAATCTATAAATACCTATAAGAAAATTGTGACAAAAGTTTTTGCCCTTGAACCAAAAAAAGAGTTTTTAAATTTAATTCCAAAAGCACAATTTGTAAAATGAAACAAAGGACATAAATAAACTTATGGAAATTTACAACCTCACATTAGCATCTAGTGATTAAAAATAGTATAGTTCCAATTTGCTTAGCAGAAACTCCTATTCAACAACCGGAATAACCTCATGGAAAATGGAAAACCAGCCAGACTCAGTGGTGGACCCCTGAAAGCCCAGGACTGTGTCAAAAGGGTTACAAACTTGAGCCCAGACTGGGCAATTTAGTGACCTAAGGAACATTATCTCAAACTTAAAAATAGAAAATGGCTGTGGATACATCTTAATGTGAAGGTTCTGAGTTCAATCCCCAATTCTGAAAAAAAAAATGTGGGGGGAAGGAGAAGAGGTTACAGAAAAGATACAATTACTTTGAATATTAAACAAATGACAAGATATAAGATTATATTTTCAGTAGTTTGAAGTTTCTGAAATTTTTATGAAGATGTGTACATCACTTTTTGAAATAAAACAAAAAATCATGAAGTAAATGTATATGTAACATGACAGATTAACAAATGACAGATTGTGTAAAACTCTACTCAAAGAGGCCAAACAGGTTCACATACCTACTTAACATTTCTACCTTTTTGTTGTTAAATAATGTAAAGAAAATAAAATAAGGTCAAGGCAGAAGTACATGCTACAGGTAATACATAGTTTCGACATCACTTCTATGTTTGTGGTCAGCTGCTGGACAGCCCGAGGGCTCGCTGTCCACTGAAGTGCCTCATTTTCCCTCCCAGTAAATCTCTTTTTTTCTAACTGGTTGGCTTGGGCTATGGTAATTCTCATTTGTATTCTTCTGAAACAGTAAAAGTCAAATTTCCAAATTATTTGAGGGTGTCTTTAAATAAAGTTAAAATAAAGATGAATATATTTTCACAATTTCACATCTCTAAATTAATATCTGACTAAATTATTTGCAATTTTCTCATAAAATAAATGTAACATTAAAGGGTGACATATACGATATAATGTAAAATGACAAGTTTTAATACCAAAACTTGATGGATATTTTCAAAGCTGACATCTGTGAAAACACTACCTACATTGTCAAGAAAACCATCACCAGTTTCAAGGAACTTCCCTATAATACCCGAATAAGTAACCACCTAAATAAGTCAAAAACTATATTAAATGGTTAAATATTGAAAAAAGTCTCCCATAATCTAAGAATGAGAAAAGGATGGCTACTAGCACTATTCAGATTCAGCACTGTATTTGGAAGTCATAACTAGTATAATAAATCAAAAAATAACAATTATCAGTATCAGATAAATAAATAAACTAAATTTATGGGTGATTTAATTGTGAATACAGAAGAGGAAAAGATGTAAATTGTAAACAAGTACTTCCCCTAAGAAGAAGAAAAACCAGTAAGACCCCAGAGCGGGCAGAGAGAGATAAGTCTATTGAATGTTACCTGAGAGAGGTTATATCTGAAAACCAAAAGTAACATCAGATGTCTGCATCCCTCAAGATCCTAGTAATTATTTCAGTTGATTAATACAACAATTGTTCTCTTTCAGGAGGAAACCCTCACTGTTTTTTGTTTGTTTGTTTGTTTGTTTGTTTGGTACAAGGAATCAAACTCATGACCTAACCCTGTGAGGCAGGCTCTTAGGTCACTCAGCTAAATCTCTGGCCCTGTTTTGTTTTTATTACAAGAAGAATACATAAGATTAAAGAATAAAATCTGTAAGGATAAAATTAGAGAATTTATAGGGGAAAATTTTCAGAGGCCCACATTGTATAATTAAAATAATTATAAAAAACAATCTATGAATCTATGTCTGCAGCTAAAATATGCACTCAGATAAGCAACAGTGAATTAAAATCAACATTTTAAAAATTTTTAGAATTACAAGCTACAGTATATCTTTAAGAATAGCTCACACTCATAAGTTCCCAGGATTAGCTCAGAGAGCTACCTAAAGTGAGCAGGCCTCTGATTATATGTCTAATACATCAACTAAGCAGATTTTTAGTTATGCTCCTTTCTATGAAATTGCAAAGTGACAAATCTCTAAAATTTGAAAACATCAAAGCATTCTTGGAAATTGATTTATACTGTAAAACTACGTACTATTAAAAAGAAGGTAAGTTTTCTTCTCTTTCACTCATTTTTCTTAAAAGGGTTTGCAAATATTAAAGAATTTTTGCATTTTGCCTAAATGGAGTAAAGCAAAAATAATAATAGTATTTTTTTCGTTGGCTTGAAATTATCTTACTTTCTTACTACTATATGAAAATTATATTAAATGTCTGACAATACATTTTTAAATGGCAATCAACCAACTAGTTATTTCATTCCTACATTTATCATTTCATAATATTTTAGATAAGGTTTTTAATAAATGAACCAAATTAAATTTATGGTTTAGTGTCAAAATATCATTATTTTATTTATATACCCAAATTTTAAATAGTGAATTCTACCTTTATCTGTGTCTCTTTCTTGCTTCCTCTCAACAAATATATATTCACATGGATGTGCATGTCTAATTTAAATTTTTTTAATTTCTGCATTCCATATTAGCACATAGATATACAATATAATACAATATGTAAATAAATTTTGATAATTCTCATATTGTTAATTTTAGTTTTAGCTCCCAGCACATATCCTATATACTTATTAAATCAATCATTAGAAATGTATTAAGATGTCGAGCAGCCATGACCATTGTCCCATGTCACTTGTGTTGGCTGAGCTGATACAGAGCTGCAAGACATGACAGATCAAAGTAATGAAACTTCTAGTCATTTACCTTGTTGTGTTCAGTGTCAACTCAGCTAACCCTTACTCTGAGTCCCTAGTATTTTAATATCACCAGATACATGTTCAAGTGTTTGTGCTTGTAAATAATATGGGAGTGCTATTCACTTTTACATATTAACACTAACAGATTTGTTAGTGTTTGCCTTTTAAAGTTTACTTATTATTAAATTATTTAATTGTGAAATTTTTTTTTCACATCATTGAGTTCATACCCAAATCTGAGTCTGTTTTTGGTTTAGTATCTAAGATAAGAATCATTAATAGGTAAAAGTTATGCCCATATTAGAATTACAAAAAAGTAGAAAAAGTTTGTGAGGAGCACTGGCCAAGTCTTCATTAAGCCAAATAAAAATGATTTAATATCTCTAAATTGACAACATAAACATCTTTTTATACATTTCTCAGGTAAAGAAATCACTTACAGTTTAATTTTGTACCACTGATAGTCAGTTTTTCTAATTCAAGGAAGTAAATAGTAATCATCCATTTAAATTAAAAATTGAGTTTTCACCAGAGAATTATTTTATTCATGTAACTTTTAGTTCTGAATAGTAGCTTTGATGATTAACTCTAGGTCACATTTCCCATTACTTTTTTTTAATAGTTTGCATTTTCTAAATGATAGACTTTTGGATTACAAGCAGAATGCCTTTTTAATGGCACATCAATACTACTTCCACACTCACTTTAGGTGTCTATTTAATGACACTGATAAATTATTTCCAATCCCACCTCTTAACACTACTTTGTTTGATCTTTTGATATTTTTAATTTGTCATACTAAAATGATATTCAACTTCTTGGCCATAAACTCTTTAAGTATTTGTATGTGTTCACTAGGATTTCATATGACCAAATTCTTTATAATTATTTATGTTAATGTTTTCAATTCATTAATTTTGTGCTTTTTTGTGTAGACAGAGAGGTTACATGGAAATGAACTCTACTTATATCATCACACAAAAAAGGACTCCAGCATTTTCAATAGGAACAAGCCTGTTTTATTATAACTATTATTTGGAAAGACTATTAAATCAATGAAATTACTACTTTAATAATATTCCTTAAAAATTTAGATCCTTAACAGATTTACAGACATATAAGTGCAACCATTGTCAATATTTGATTAGTGTCATGCTTTAATTGCTTTTTGCTGATAGATGGCTGTAGAATAATATATGTGTTCCAAGTTTCCTACATGAAACATTCTTTTGATCCTGACGGTTATACTGTTAGAATTTTCTAGCCTCTGGCGTTCAGCTCCTCAAAGCAGCATGTTCGTTTTGCTGTGGATGCTGCAACTCTTCAAGACGGCGTGCAGTCAAACACAACCCTGAGTCACGTGTGATATACTAACGATGCCGGATTCTTTTCATAGGGCTGCCTGGCCTTCTCAAGTCAGTGAAAGATTACCACATGCATTATGCTTGTTAATTTATTGACTGGAATCACTACAAATTGCCTGGAATTTTAGATGAACTGACTTTATTGGCCCATGAATCCCAGTTTCACAGGATATCCAGAGGATTTAGCCTGTTTTTTCAGACTTTTCATAAACTAAGGGTAAAAGGAAAAAGTGGAGGATTGATAAGTGGTCTATAGGTGTATGACTAGGTTTCTGTATACAAAATGTATTGTCTGTTGTATTCTGTGTTGCAAAAGGTGAATATAACAGCAAAGTTAAAATTGTTGTCTCCTTTGACCATTATGTAATAAAAGAATTTTAATAAAAATGTGTTACAGAACTAATTTTAGAATTGAAACAGACCTTATGAAATATTGGCAATCATCATTTTTTCCAACAATATGTTTTAAAATTTCTGCATTTTAAAGTGGAGAACTAGAGAACACAATATCTGTCTGGGAAGAAACTTGATGGTAAATCCGCATTTGACAAAATAGTGATATTACTTATTTTTTGGAAATATCTGTATCATGATTTTTAAAATTAAAACACAGCAATTGCTGAAAATTCTACTGATGTGTAAACATTGTCAAAATATGAAAAGTATTTTAAATTAAATATTTGGGCAGATAAAAAGAACTCTTATCAAAAACCACCGCTATGTTACAACACTGTGTCTTTGACCTCTTCCTCTCTAGAATGTGTAACTTTGATTTTGTTTTCAATGTAACTGTATGAGCTAGCTCAGTCCCACTGAGTGGGTCAAAACGTAATAATAGAAATTTCAATTTAAACATATGGATAGATTTTTTTATCAGCAAATCTAATGAAAACACATGTTTGAAAATAAATTATCTGTATCCTAGATCTTGGGAAGCTGAAGCAGGAGGATCACCATGAGCTGTAGGTCTGCCTAGACTACATACTGAGTTCAAGCCATCCTGAATTGCATAGCGAAACCATGGTCCACGCTCACACACACACACACACACACATACATGCATGAAAGACTAGCAAAGAAGTTATCTATCACAAATATATTTTCAATTTTTATTTTTATGTTTTTGAGAAGGATAAGTGCTGAATATTTTCAAATATCAGTTTCCTATATATTCAAATGATGGTATGACTTTAATCAATATTACAATATTAATATAACAATTAACAATATTAATATAACAATATTAATGTAACAATATTAATATTTTATTAATATAATATGATTACATTAATTATATAATATATTATATTAATAAATACTCTTCATAAGCCCAGGTGCAATTTGGATGGAGATTAATGAGGTAATTGTAACATGGGAATTAATTTTCTGAATTTTACTAGGTTTTACATTTTATTAATATGAGAAGGTAGCCTATAATTTATTGGATTATGTTTAAGGATTAAGATTATGCTAATTTCATGTAATTCATAGTAGAAATATCCATGTTTTATTTCCTCTTGCAGATATAAACAAACTTCTCTTTCTCTTTCTCCAACAACCTAATTTTAGCCCTCTGCAAGATACAAAATGTGAAATAAAAGTGTTTAAAAGAAAAGTTAAACTTAATCTGATTTTATGAAGAAATTAAGTCTGATTTAGTAAATTAAACTTTACATGTATTTATTTAAGTATCGAATAGTATATATTTATTTCTTTTCATGATTTCTTTTGATCTTTGTTCCCATAAAATAACTTACGTCATCATTACACAGCACCAGAAATAAACCTTGAAATGTTTCAGATGACCTTAATGCTGGCTGTCTCTGTAGTGAGAGTTCCCCAATTCATCTAAAGGGGCAGCATATATTTATTTATGTAAAGTAATGTTATCTTTTAAATCCTACAAAAACATTTCATTTTTCATTATAAAATTATAAATTACTAAGTAGGTAACACTCATTACTTTTGACAAACTGTATCAGTATATTGTATTTGCTCAGTTTAAAAACTAGTTCTGTGCTAAATCTGCTTAACATAAGGCATTGATACTTTTATATACTATATATATGCATATTTTGCTACATTTTAGATATATATAATGATCATATACATCATAGGAAATTTGTATCTGTATGTGATATATTTTGATGTCTATTTATTCCAAGCCTTTTTCATCGCTTCAACCTATCTTACTTCCTATTTACAAAGCTTTGCTTCCATTTTATTCTTTATTTAAATTTTTTTTTTTTTTTGCTTTTTCCTTCCTTCTTTTCCCCCATTTCTCAACCTAGATCTTCTTTCCTTTTGAAAATTTTTTTCCTATCTCACAATATCTATTGCACATTTTGGTCCTTATTTACTGGTAAAGTTTCTCACACCAGATTGACAGTGTGATATCTACACATGTGAATCCAATGTATTTCATTTAAGAGTATGCTCTCAAGGTGCATCCGTTTACCTATACATGTTTCCTAGGTTGATAGCCATTTGGGTTGTTTCCATGATTTATCTATCACAAATGGTGCTGCCATAGACATGGATGCATATATATCATTATGGTATGATGTTTTTAATTGTTCTGGGAAGATGGTGTTCTTGTTCGTTTGTTTTTAATTACAGACATTGCTGAGTATTTGAAATCTTTTCTCCTTTCTTAGAAAAATAAATACAAATCTAAAGTTAAAAATTAAAAATCAACTTATTATGATTATGAATCCATCGTAACCACTGAGGAATCCAAAATAATTACTTAAAAGCTGAGAAATGCTTGACTTCTTAAATGATCTTTGGACATTTTGCCTTTTGATAAGATTAAGTAAGAAAAGAAATTAAAACAATCCCAAATAAGCATGTTATGTCATAGAAAATTAATACTGTAACTTTTATATCAAGTATATAAAGAAATCTTCAATGAAAAAGACATATTTTTCACAATTTATATCCTTTAAATGTTTAAAGCACAAGAGAATATCTCTTGGAATTATAGAAATAAAAATTCATACTCCATTTACACTTACAATTAATCTGATATCATGAAGTCACATTAAACTTGGTGTTACTGAAGGGAGTTAGCTATATTTAGCTAGACCTCTTTTGGAAATGTAGGAAACTATTGGAGTTCTACAAATTTTTTCCAGATTAACTTGTAAATTTAAATTCTGATATGTCCATGGTATTTTTTACATTCACTTGTGATTACAGGCACTAAACACAGCAGAATATTTTGTTGATAATTAGAAGAAATAACTTTTTTAGATTCTAGAAGCCAAAGACAGAAGGTACCTAAAGAGGATGCACATTTATCTCACATTTATAGAAATTGGGCCTCAAATTCAACAACCCATGGAATTGAGAATGGAAACTTTATACATCTATATTCAGCAGACATACCCTATTTGACTGGTGAGCTATGAAGGATGAATATTTCTGTATATATCCTGAAACATTTTAAAATAAAAATAATAAATTGTTGGGTGATGGATATTTGTGAGTTTTATACTAACTCTTAGTATTTCATACAACAAAACCATTCTGTACATGAGGTTTCAATAAGAAAAAATACAGAAAACATTAAGACAAATGTTATATATATGAATTATCAAGAAGTTTTTGAGTAAGTCAACATTTTTAGCCTGCATACAAATTTATCTATTTCAAAGAAAAGTAGTTTTCCATTATTAACTGTGATATAAATTTAATTTCTCCTTATAATTTGAGTGCATTGAAAAGCAATAATATAAATCCATATGATTTCAGATCTTTGTTTTCATGTTTTCTGTTCTTTGTACTTACATATGATAATGTGAATAGAAATCTATCATTTGGTTCTTTAACATAATGGGCAACTGAGCAATTATAAATTCAGCGTTTTATGCTATCATACCATCAAAATTATTGAATGTTTTAAAAATAAGGGGCACTATTTGGAAAATGTGCTTATGTAAATGAACCTGTGAGAATATGATATCTTTTTGATATGCAAAAACATATTAATTGCCAGATTTTTTTTCAATTTTAATGTAGACAGTGTTCAATATTGTACATAAATATAACATCTATTTAAAATAGGTTGCAATATAGTATGTACTTATATGCTTCTAACATATGTCACTCAATATTCATATGATGGAAAAATAATTTCCACAGTAATTTGCATCTTAAGGATACCAAAACCTAAGGAGTGATATTCAATGAACAAAATTTTCCTTAACTTTACTGAGCAGAGAAGTATGAGTAAGCATCACAAGCCATTTTGAACTCCCAAAAGATGTATATCAACAACCATGCACACACAAATACACAATTATGAGATACTCCTTTTGTCTGAAGGCAACGGGAAACAGCTGGGTTTTTTTTTTTTTTAAATTTTGGTAAGGATATATTAGAGCAGGTAATGTTAGATTACACTGTGTTAGCAAACATAAGCACTAATACAATTTAGAATACAAAAATTTAAAATGACTATAATATATATATATAGAGAGAGAGAGAGAAAGAAAGAAAGAAAGAAAGAAAGAAAGAAAGAAAGAAAGAAAGATTTCAGACCTAAGAACATTTTGAATATTTTTCCAAAAAAAAAAATAGAAAAAAATAGGAGGAAAATTACTTTTATTTTCAAAAACTTTTCAGCAGTAATTATAATTTTTAAATTAATTCTCCAGATTTTCTATTTTTTTATTTGTTTAAGAGAACAAAAGACACAGAAAAGAAAAAGAAAAAGAAAAAAATAACAACAACACCCAAACCAAAACAATAATGGTATAGGTTTTAAAAATAAAATGATAGGAACTTAATAATAATATTTGTAATATTGAATATTGTTACCTTCAAAAATGTTGCTTAGAATACCAGATTTGGAAATGCAAAATTGATCTAATCATATGAGTACTAACTGTTCTTTTCCAAGAACTAATATAATTAGTCATGTAGTTATCTTAGCTATTTTAGGTATATATCTACAAATTTATGTTTTTTTTTCTTTTCCCTTCCTTTTTCCTCCTTTCCCCTACCCCAATTACATTTCCTCTTTGAGCAATTTCTTACAATTACACAATATTTATTGTAGATTTTGAATTGTATTTGTTCTTTCAGTCTTTTACACTGGGAGACAATAGAGTATTTACACTTGTGAGATTGATTTACTTCATTTATAAGTAGGATCTCAAGTTGCATCCATTTCTAAAGGCCTCAATGCAATCTTTCTTTCTGGATGAGTAATACTCCATTATATAAAAATACCACATCTTCTTTTTCCGTTTCTTGATTGGTGGTCATTTGGGTTATTTCCAAGATTTGACTATTACAAATTATGCTGCTATAAACATGGGTGGACATATATCACTGTAGTATGATGTTTTCAGTTCTTCTAGGAAAATGCTCAGAAGTGGCTTGGTGGAGTTAAATGGAACCTCAAATCAAAGTTTTTTTAGGAACCTCTACACTGATTCCCAAAGTGGTAGCACAAGCCTACACTCCCACCAAAAGCGGAGAAGAGTTCCTTTTTCCACTACAACCCCTCCAGCATTTGTTACTGATTGATTTCTTGATCATGTCCATTTTTTCTGGAGTGAGATAATATCTCAGTGCTGTTTTAATTCACCTTTCTATTATGACAAATGATGGTGAACATTTTTTCATCGATTTATTTGCCATTTATATTTCTTCATCTAAGAAGTGCATATTCATCTGAGAAGCACATTTTTGGATAGGGTCTTTGAATTTTGGGGGTCTGATTTTTTTTAATTCTTTATATATTCTAGAGAGAAGTCCTTTGAGGCATAGTTGGTTAAGATATATTCCAGTTTGTGGTCTTCTTTTCACTCTTTTGGAGATTACTTTTGAAATGCAAAAATTTTAATAAGATGAGATCCCAGATGTTGATTCTAGGAAGTATTTCCAGAACAGTTTAATTTTTGATCATGAACTCTCTGCCTACCTATCTGTCTTCAAGATTTCTACTTATTTTGTCCTCCAGAAAATTTAGTGTTTCTGTTTTAATATTTAGATCTTTGATCATTTTTTACTTTAGCGCATTGTGACAGGCATGGGTCTAGTTTTAGTTTTAGGCATTTGGAAAGCCAGTTTTTCCACACCACTTATTAAATGGACTTTCTTCCAATGAACATGTTTGGCCCTTCTGTCAAAGATGAGGTAGCTGAGTGTGTACAGAGTTGTGTTACATGTTCTAAACTATTCCATTGATCTTCAGGTCTGTTTTTATTCCAGTACCAGGCTGATTTTATCACAGTAGATTTGTAGTATAATTTCAAGTCAGGAACCGTGATGACCCCTGCTTTTCGTTTGTTGCCCAAAATTTCTTTTGCTATTCTAGGTCTCTTCTGGTGTCAAATAAATTTTAAAGCTATTTCACTAGATTTGTGAGGCATGCAAATGGTATTTTGATTGTATTTGCATTAAATAGGAATAACGATTTTGGAAGAATGGCCATTTTCACAGTGTTTGTTCTTCCTGCCAGTGAACAGTAAATGTCTATACATTTTCTGAAATTCTCTTTGATTTTTTTCAGAGTAATGTAATTTTCAATCTATAGATCTTTTACTTCTTGTTAGATTGATTCCTAAGTATTTCATTTTTTGGATACTATTGTGAAAGGTGTGGTTTCTTTATTTCTCTTTCAGTGAGTTTGTTTTTTGTGTATAGTGAGTGTTATTAGTTTTTGAGTTTTGACTTTGTGTCCAGTTACATTACTGAATTTGGTTATTACATCTAGAAGTCAAAGTGGAGTTTTGCAGTCTTCTATGTAGAGTATCACATCATTTGCAAAAAATGATAATTTAACTTCTTCCTTTCCTATTCTTATTCATTTTATTTCTCTCTCTTGTCTAATTGCTCTGGCTAGTGTTTCCAGTACTGTGTTGAATAGGAGTGGTGATAATGGACATCCTTGTCTTGTTCTTGATTTTAGGTTGAAAGTTTTCAGATTTTGTCCAGTTAGTAAGATGTTGGCTGTTGGATTATCATATCTATTGCTTTTATCATATTGAGGTAAAGACCATCTTTTCTGATTTTTCCATAGGGTTTTTTTCATAAATGAGTTTTGGATTTTGTCAAAAGCTTTTCCCACATCTTTTGGGATGTGATTCTTGTCCTTGGCTCTGTTGATATTGTATATTACATTTATTAATTTGCATATGTTTAATAACCCTGCATTCCTGGTATGAATCCCACTTGATCATGGCATATAATCTTCTTGATAATTTGTTGCATTCTGTTTGCCAGTATTTTGTTGAGGAATTTTGCATGTACTCTCATTAGGGAGACTGGCCTATAATTCTCTTTTTTGATCGGATCTTTCTGTTTGGTATTAGGGTAATATTTGCTTCCAGAAATGAGTTAGGGAGACTTGATTGACTTTCAATTTCATTGAAGAGTTTGAGGATTGTTGGAATTGTTTTCCCTAAATTTCTTATGCAATTCAGCAGTGAATCCATCAGGACTGGGCTTTTCTTTTTGGTAAGGTTCTAATTATGATTTTAATTTCATTAGATGAAATTGTTTTATTCAGAAGTATTACATCTTCTTGATTCAGCTTTGGTAATTCATATACTTCTAAGAATCTGTCCATTTCTTTTGTGTTATTGAACGTAGGAGACAGTAAACCTTTTGAAATAGGTATTAGTGGTCTTCTGTATTGCAACAGGGTCTGTAGTGATTTCACACTTTTTATTTCTTATTGCATGAATTTGAGTTTTTTTCTTTTCTATTTTTGAGAAGGTTGGCTATAGGTTTATCAGTTTTATTTATTCTTTCAAATAACCAACTCTTTGATTCATTAATTTTTTGTATTATTTTCTTAGTTTCAATTACATTCATTTATGCTCTGATCTTTATAATTTCCTCCATTCATTATGATTTGGGCTTGACTTTCTCTTCCTTTTTAGAAGATTGAGGTGCAGCATTAGGTTGTTTATTTCTATTATTTCTGTAAATAGTGTTCTTATGTCATTGTGTTGACACCCCCCCTCACTTTTTTTGCTGATACCTATCAATCTTATATTGTTTCTCTTTGCATCATCTTGCAGCTGTTGAATGGTTGTTTCCTGGCTCCTTGTTACTTTTAAGAGACCTTTTCTTTTTTGATCATAAGATTCTATCAGGTTTTCAAGGTCTGAGAGTCTGTCTTCAGCTTCATTTTGGAAATTTTTAATTTCCTGAATATCCCTTTGAATTTGTTTCATGCATTCTAATTCTGTCTTATATTGTTTATTTGAGATATCCATTATTTTCTTATGCTCAATTTTTTCATATCTAGATCATCTTTAGATACACTCAACATTTCTTTCATAATGTTTGTCACTTCTTTTTTTTTTTTACCTGTGAAGTTATTTCTGATCTGACTTATTGTATAGTTCATGGAACTGTTTCTTTATTTCAGTTTCTATTATTTCAGAAAGTTCAATTTTGTGGTTTTCAGTGTCTTCCATTTCAATGTCTCCTAGGTTTGTTCTTAGTGAGCTGGAAGACCGAGACTGCTCCTTGCACTTTCATTTTGTCATTTCCTTCTGGGAACTGTGCAGCTGGCCAGGCACTGTCCTGATGGATTGCACTGGAATGCTGTGCTGAGCAGAGCTTCAATCCTCTAATATCCAAATGGCTAGCTGGGGCACACCCCAAAACTATGGCACCGGAGCCTTGCACTGTGATGGTCGGAACTCAGAATCTTCAGGATTTGTCAGCTAGGCTGGTCACTTCCTGATGTGCACTTCTTGGGCTCTGGGCTGGGCAGGACTCAGTTCCTCTGTGACCTGTGATTCTGGCTGGGTGTTTCCCTGATGGATTGTGCTGAGACACTGGGCTGGGCAGAGCTCTGATCCTCCATGCAGCTAGCAGGAACACACCCCTGGAGTTAGGCACTGGCAACTTGTACCCAGCTATGCAGAGTTCAGAATCTCCAGGATCCATGCAGCTAGCTGAGGCATACCCTGGAAAATGGCACCAGGGCCTTGTGCCTGGCTAGGCAGAGTTCAAGTCCTCCAGGACCCAGGAAGCTAGCTGGAATGCACTCCAAGAGTGTGATACCATCGCCTTGTATGGCTGGGTAGCGTTCAGAACCTCTAGGACCCAGGCAGCTGGCTAGGATACACTCTCAGTGTGTAGTTCTTGTGCCTTGCACCTGGCAGGGAAGAGTTCAGAATTTCCATACCACATGGCTAGCTGGGACATGCCTCTGGAATATGGTGCCAGAGCCTTGATCCTGCCTGGGTAGAGTTCAATATCTTTGTTTGTTATTTTATGAAATCTAGTTTCTCAAATTTTAGGCTGCACATGTATGCAATATTTAACAAATCTCTTTCATTATTATGGGCATTTAGTAGATGAAAATAAATTTGTAAATTTATAGCAGGTTTTTATATACACTAGCTATAAATGGTATCATATATCTCACAATTATTTAGGAAACTATAAATTCAAAATACTCTAAGTAAAATTATACTTATTTTAATCAGGAGTACTAACATTATATTCATCAGACTGCTGATACATACAGATATCAGCTAATTTATAAAAACTAAATTCATCTTTAAGGCAGAATAAATATTAAAAATAAAATAGGTTTTGATTACTTTTTTAAAAAGCTTAAAGAACTCACTTCACAATCTTAAAAAGTCTCATATATGAACTTTTATATCTGCAGTTAAGTCAGAAGGTGAGTTTATTTGCATTTTTTTTACCTTTTATGTCAATGAATATCTAACTAAAAATTATACTTAACTATTACCATCTCCAAATGTCACAAAATGCTGTCAATAGTTATTAAACTATTAACCATCTTGTATTTTTATTTGTGTACTGTTCAACATTTTGGAAATCAATAATTAATCAGAAATGGTCTTCATGATTTTATATACTTTCTTCCATTTTTTACTTTGTTTTCTATCAATAATTATTTTTAAAATATTTCAGATACCACTATTTACAATATAATTGGTGGCAATTCTGGAATGACATCATAACCTGAGTTACTTATCCCTCTCACTAGCAAAAATATCATAATTGCTGAAAAAAATATAAAAATATTAAAATGCATTAAACTCACTGGAAATTATTCTAATGGCACAGTATGTTCCTTCAAGAAAAGCTCCTAAAGCAACAGAACCTGTGCTACTTTACCCTGCTCAGAGAAATGGATATTCTATTCTTACTAGAGCAGCTAATAACGCAGGACACTTGTCTTTTCAGCTCTCAATCTAGGACTATAGAAACTCTTACAGAAGCAGATTGCTACTCCTTCTCACATCCCAGCCACCTATCCATTTTTTAGAAGTTCTATTCTGGACAAAAGAACCTGAGATGTCTCCTTGACAGGTACTTTCCTGTACCCTATAAACTTCCACCTAGAAACTCTATACCTAGAAACACCAAGGTAAGAATATTGCACACCAATTTCCCTCATTCTAATCATAGACATTTCATTTCATTTCAGGATAAAATCAATCTATTTCAAGTGTCCTGTTAATAAGACAGGGAAGACTTCCAGAGAAAAGTGGAGCACTGAATTTTCTAGCTTCACATAACCAGTGCAGAAATAGTTCTAATGAAAGTCAGGGTCGAAAGAGACGGAACAGTGAGAGAATCAGTCAGAAAATAGCTATTTTATTTTACCTGAAAGAGCATGTAGGATATTTCAAGATTAATAACACTGTTGTAAATAATAAATTATCTTGAGCTAATTATTGCATTATAATAACTGGCTAAGTTATATCCCAAGAAAAAGTTTAAGAGAAACATGTATATATATATATGAAAAGTTCTACTACAAAAATAATTTCTAGAAACTTGACCAAAAGACTACCTTATGTAGATTCTATTAGCATATGGAGCAATTTATGTGCAGGCATATTGCAAAAATCAACAACAGGGCTGGGGATTTAGCTCAGCGTCATAAGCACCTGCCTTGCAAACGCACAGTTATCAGTTTGATCGCCGGTACCTATTAAAAAAAATCATCAACAACAATAACTATAGAGGAAGCACTTAACAACCAGTATGGACTAACAACTAAATATGTGTCCAATAGAGAATATTTATGAAAGAAAACAGAAAGATGTAATTGTGCTCATTACTTGAGAACAGTGTATATATGCTTGAGACTGAACCCTGTGCGAAAGGACAACAGAGAGCACATATGCAGAGAAAATACTTCAATACAGTTCAGGAAGTCACTAAACAGACAAGATTATCAGATAAAGATTTCAAAAGAGCAATTGTAAACACATTCAAGAACTAAAAACCTCATGGTTATAGGAAGAAACACAAACTATATTTACATAATAAAAATCTAAAGAAGAGAGAGGGACTATTTCAAACAATAAAAATACCAAGTTTGGAGTTAAAAGTTCTAATGCTTGAAATGAAAATTTCACTGAATAGCAAATTAATACATCCTCCAAGTTCCATGTCAGCATTTAGGAACTCAGTATGATCCTATTTCAAAACAAAAAATAAAATGAGCTGGGTAAGTACCTCAATGGTAAGGCAACACTAAATTCAATCCCTCTCTACACCAAAGCATGATTATAGATTTTTTTCCCATGAAGGAACAGAACATGAGTGATTTTGAAGTTAAACCAATGGAAACTATACATTATGAAAATCATTTTAAGGAACCATATAGGAGACAAATATGAAAGGGTTGAGGGATGTCAATAAGCATATCAATACATGTAATAAACCAGGAGAAATAAAAACAATAAAATGAAGTACCAAAGAAAGCATGCTTTAACATTTCAAATGTTTCCAATAACATTATAAATATATAGAAGTGACAGGTCCAATAAGTTGTATAAAATTTTAAAGCAAAGAAATTCAAAGCTAAATGTATCATTGTAAAATAATTTGAAAACCAAACTGCAAGGAGATAGTATTGAGAAGCAGAGAAAAATGATTCAACATGTCCGAGGAAAACCTAATAAAAAAATAACACTGGCCTTGCCATTAGAATGAATTCATGCCACAAGGAAGTTGGTTAACATAACCAAAATACTGCACCAATCAACCAAAAGCATCATTTTCTTTCAAGAATGTAAAACAGTAACAGAGATTTGTTATTAGAAGAACTACTAAACTTTGGAAACTAGTACAAACAGCAAATAAATATATGAAAAATGTTTAAAATTACTGGTCATTCAAGAGACAAAATAAAATACAGATTTCTTTCCAAAAAGAATGGGTATTATGGAGAAATTAGCTATTAAGAAACAGTGGCAAGACTGGTGGGGAAAAGAACCCTTTGTAATTGTTGGTAGAAGAGTAGATTGGTGAAGCCACTGTAGAAATCAGTACATACCTTCCTCATGACAATGAAATGAGAGGTTCTATTTGACACAGCTATTCCCCTGCTTGATATCTTCCCAAATAACCAAAAGCATCATACCACAATGATATATGCATATGCGTGTTTCTTGTAGCACAATTTGTAATAGCAAACTTGTAATAGAATCAACCAAAATGCCCATCAATGGATGAATGGAGAGAGAAGATGTGGGGTTTTTACACAGTGGAATACTATTCTGAATTGAAAGGGCAAATAAGAACCAAAATGCACAATAGGTATTGAGAAATGCAAATATGATTTTCAAATGGAATGGGAGGGGAAAGAGAGGAAAAGAAAGAGACTAGATGGGAAAAATGGAAATAAAACTTTTTAAAATAAAGTGTAGAAGAAGGGTTAAAGGGAAAAGAGGATATTGGCAAGAAAAGAATCAAGATATATTATATACAGGTACAAATGTGATAATTATGGATATCTTAAATGCATCATAAAATTTTAAACACTTCAGAAACTAAATCTTCAATTGAGTAAAATGATAGAAAGTGATTAAGTCCATGGAAACTTCACAATCTCTGATGAAAATAACTAGCAAGGATAAACTCAATGAGTAATACAAAACAATTGATGATATTTAAATTTTTTCTACCAAAGATATATTACCAGTAACCCCAATCACAGTATTTCCCCTCATTATAGAGATATTGCTCCCATCATTTGGCACTTCCTGGAGCATTTCTGACAGTGCTCTTTTGTGTCTTAACCAGATATAATCAGTAACGTGGTGAAAGCTGCTGCTGAGTGCCATCCAATAGAAGTACAATCAGGAAAATATTACTCTGAGCCCTCATCTACATTCTCCACGGGATCTGACCCTTTGGTACTTCTGGCTAATCCTCAAAGGCAAAATGACCTGGAAAGGTAAATGTTTTGAACTAATTCAGCACACAAAGCCATCCATAACAGCACTACTAAAAGAACTAATTTTTTCAAAAAAGAGAGTTGTTTCAGAAAATGGTGAAGATAATGGGATAAATATATTCAAAATGAGGGGGAGTACTTTGTGGGACATTAATGGCAAGCTATATATTACTGAGATAGAATTTTTTAAAATTTAAACTATTTTAAATCACACTTCATAAATGCATGTTTCCTCACCTACTTATATTTTAAAATTTTTAAAAATATTCTGTATTGATGGATACTTAAAATACAGATATATAATGCATTCAACAGTAACACAAAAATTAGGTAGTATATATAAAACTATATGAAATGAGGCAATGGAACAGTAATAAAATTCATTTGAATATATGAAGAAATTTTTAAAAATAGAAAATAAAGTTTATTCTATAAATGCATACTTTAATTCTCAACTTTTATTCAACATCAAATCATGTAATTATAGCAATATGGTTTAGGATTTGTAAAATGTGGATGTTGTGTGTACACCAATAACAATAACAAAGGAGTAAGAAAAGTGGGAAATGAGAGAAACATTCTAATATCTCACTGTAATTGTTAATATAAATTTAAAACATTTTTATTACTTGTATATACATGGCAAACCATAGAAATATCAATAAAATAATGCCCTAACAAAAAAGTTAAAATATGTCAATATACTAGAGGTTAAGGAGCAAAATATAAAGGATATATATGAACAAAGAAGTGAAATGACATGGGGAAAAGTCTATTTTATTAATAATCAAATTAAATATAAATGAGTTAATTTAATGAATAAAAAACCTGCAGATTTTTAAATAGATTGTTTACAAGTGTTAAAATTCTACTGTATCTTTCTCAAGCAGACATATTTATATTCAAACTTAGAAATATGTGGAAAATATATGAATTCAAAAACATCTTTGAAACTGTTCTCAAAGAATCCTAGAGCAGTTTATCAATGTCAGAAAAAAGTAGTTTTCAAGTAAAATATCATGAAGATAGCACATTGACAAAATATAAATCTACTAGAAAGACACAGAAATTGAAAAGATACATGTACTTAACTATAAAGCATCAAAATAACTGAAGCATAATTGATAGAATTGAAAAAGTAAATACACAGTTTGACAATAGCTGGAGAACCTAATGTCCTATTTTCAGTAATTAAAAGGACAAATGGACAGAAATCACCAAGAAAATGGAGCACTTGAGAAATATTAAATTCTACTAGACCTAAGAGACATCAAAGAACACTATAGCTACCAATAAAATACATATTCTTGTCAAATGTAGAGGGAACATTATCTAGGATAGACCACATGCTAGCTCTTATCACAAAATTCAACAAATGTTAAATAGTTTAAATCATAAAAAGCATGTTCTCTAAAGTAATAGAAAGAAATTCAATATCAACAAGAAAAAGAAATCTAAAAATTCAAAACAAGTGGAAGTTAACACACAATTAGTAAAATAATTATAAAAGAAAATTAGAAAATGTGTTAAAATTAACAAAAATCCAGAAATGGATAACAAAACTCAAGAAATCATTAGGCAGGATTTATATCAGCTAATAATTATATTATAAAAGAAGAATGTTCAAAATACAACAATCTAATTTTCCATCTGTCATGGTTAATTCCTTTCTTGAAGGCATAAAATATTCATTTAAAGGATGAAATGTTTATTTTAGCTCACAGTTTATAGAGGTTTCAGTCTACAGCTGACTGGCTCCAAGGTAGGGTGTTATGGTAGAAGGGTAGAGTGTACAAAAACCTGCTCACATCTTGTTGACCAGGAAGCAGAGTCAAGGGAAAATCCTGAAAGAAAAATCTGATTATAGTGGTCCAGTGATCTGCCTCTTCTGACTATATCCCACGTCCAAATAGCAATCCAGCTAATACACTGTCCTAATCCAGTCACTTTCCAAAAACCCAGTCTCTGGACACATGAGGTTTTGAGGAGACATCTAGATACAGAGCATTATACCATCTTAAAATAGGTCAGAAAAAGCAAACAAACCACACAGGTAGAAAAAAGGAAATAATAATTATTATAATTAAATAAAATAGGAAATAATAAATCAAAAAGTTAATTCTTAGAAAATATCAACAAATACACAATAGTGAAATAAACCATGAAAACATATAGAGAAGACTTAAATCAGTCTTATTTAGAAGATTAAGAGGAGACATTCTACCATTGTTAACAGGTTTGTAATAGTTCTGAAATCAACTGTACATAAATAAATTAGCTAACCTACATGAAAAGGACACATTTGTATAAAATTATAAGTTGTTAAAACTGAATTCAGGTGGAATAGAAAATCCAATAGGCCTATAATAAGTAAATGGATTGAATCATATATATTAAAACCTCACAAAAGGAGAACCCAGGTGCCAAGAGTTTGCTACTAACCTTTGACAGGTAGTTATAAAAGATTCCAATCAATTTTTAAATAACTCTTTCCAAAATTAATATAAGGAAGAGCATTTTTCAACTTATTCTCTAGGGTAATATTGCACTTAAAAGAAAATCACGCAAAACATTATCACAAAATTAACGATTAAAAGCCCTAAGGATATGAATCCAAGAAATTCAACAAAATATTAACTAATGAATCCAGCAATACATAAAAACAATTATTAACAGGACTAAGTGGGATTTATGCTAAGAATACAAGAGTGATTTGATATCAAAAAATCAATTGTCATAATTGTTTTCAAGGGTAAAACTCATGTTTATCACCTTAACAAATGCAGACAAAGCTTTGAAAGAGTCTCAAACAACATAATGAACAAAATTTTTATAATGAGAAATAAAAAACAACGTATTCAACTTGATAAAGGTGATATATAAAAATTTCACAGCTAACATCATAGTTGCTGATAAAACATGTAATGTGTCTCTGTTAAGATCAGGAACCAGACAAGGAAATCTGTTTTCATTACTTGTATTGCTCAGGTGGGGGACCTAGAACAGAGAGGTTAAATATAAAACAGTGACCTGATTTGAAAGAAGTAGGATAATCTCTATTTATAAATGACTTGATCTTGATGATTTACAAATGACACTTGATCTTGCATACAGAAAATTTTTATAAACTTGTAAAACTTTATACAAACTGAAGCCATTAAACAATTTTTCAGGTATAATATCAAAATACAAATGTTAGTTGAATCCTGCATACCATTAATGCAAAACATGCACAATCTGAAATTAAAAGAATAGAATTCAAATTAAGTTAGTATAAGATATTGGAGAAAAAATTTCAAAACACATAAAATTTGAATTTAAACTCCTAACAACAGAAAAAAGTACAATTTGCATGCATCAGAAGACTTAACATTGTTAAAATGCAAAGAGTACCAAAACTGATCAACAGATTTAGTAGGAGCTCTGGCACAATCCCAGCTACTGTTTTATAGAAACTGACAAGCACTCTTGAAACTAACATGGTGATTCAAGATCCCAACTCAATCAAATAATAATCTTGAAAGTAAAAATTTTGAGGAAATCTCTCAGCTGCAAAATTTGATTTCTAGTTAGCATAACAGATTATCACTATGTCAAGAAGCAAATATGTAGATCAATACACTTGAAATTAAGTTTCTAAAATAACTCTTGTATATATAAAAGAAAATGGTTTTTACATAATGATGTCAGAAATTCATTGAAAAAATAGTTTTATCAACAGTGGTGGCTCATGTCTATATATAAAATTAGGTATTTGGTCCACACTTTATACTACATACCAAAATTAATTCCAAATGAACTGAAACACATGAATGCAAAATAAAACTATTACATGAAATCACATGAGTGAATAAATCTCCATCACATTTTTGTAGGCAAAATCTTGTTAGATGCCACTGGAAAAGTTCAAGTATCAAACACAGCAAATGTAGATAAATTGGATACCATTAAAATCAGCAGCAATGCCTTCAAGAAAGTTACAATATAATTCAAAGAGAAAACTTTTGAAAATTATAGATCAGATGATACATTTACATCCAGAAATAAAGAATTCTTCAATATACGGTTGAAAAAACAAGGAGAGAAATGCAGAGATTGAAACCAAGAGAAGGGGTAGGGAGAGACAGAGAGAGAGACAGAATTTGAATAGATATTTCTCCTAGTAAGATACATAAATGGCTAAGAAGCCCAAGGAAAGATGCTCAGCTTCACTGGTGGTCTGAGAAATGCAACATAAAAACCATAAATACATGCCACTTTACACCTATTTGGATAGTGATAATCAAAATGATTGTTACAAATAAGTACTGAGAAGGATTTCAAGAAACCCGAATTCTCAAACATTTCTGTTAAGAAGATAACATGAGGAAGTCAACTTGGAAAACAATTTGGCAAGTCTTTAAATGTTAAATATGAAACTGTCATGTGATCCAGTGTTGTAGTCAGGTTTTGAAAGGAGAGTAAGACAATATGGGACACATTAATTTATACTATTATTTTATAACAGTCATCCAAAGAGATAAACATAAAAAGTGCAGGAAATCTGTCCACACACTAAAAACTCCAAGAGGTCCATCCAAGAGGCTGGATTGCATGGAAACGTCCTGCATGAGTCCAGTTGAAGACCTGGAGCCCATGACAATGCTGTCATGAATTTAGCTGGAGGCTTAGGGCCCATGACAATGACTCATGCAAATCTGTTTCACGGATCTGCACTGCAAAGGCACAAAGGTCAACGGTGGAAGTTGAAGAGTCTAGACCAGTGAGATGAAGGATCTCTGCAAATAGGTTGAGGATTCTGCACTGGATTCCAGAAGCAACATTCAATGTAAGGACCAGGGCTTCCCTGAAAAGTACCACAGCTACCTTTAGCAACAATGAGGTCTTGATCTCCTCCAATGATCAGAACAGCTGAGTCCATATCAGGTAGCCAGCATGACAAGCTTTTGCTGTAGACTGAACCGCACACTCTAGAGCCAGGAAACAATACTCAAAGTAAGGACTGGAGCTACCCCAAGTGAACCATAGCCATTTTTAGTGACAAGGTCCAGAAATCCTTTGACAATAAGAACAGCCCAGTTCATACCAGAGAAGAAGCTCAGCAAGCTCCTCCAGGAGAACCCACTGCAACAGAAGAGCCAACAGGACCAAGCAACACCCTTCCTCTCCAGGTCTTCTTTTTAATCCTGGCAACAATCCTCAGGTGAGCTCAGTTCAGCTGGTGTTACACATTGATCACCGGTTATCAATCCACTGTGCCGAGACATTCCACTCACAGGTATGTACCCAAGAGAAACAGCAACACATGTACTCACAGTAACTTGTATACGTATTACTACATTCATAATGTTAAATAATGGAAATGGCCCACTGCCTATTTACTGAATAAATGAAACAAGGAATCTAAAACTATCAATATAATTTTTTTGCAATAAAAGGGATGAAGTATTGATAAAGGCTACAAAATAGAAGAACTTTTGGAAATATTAAATAAGGAAAGAAAATGTTTCATAGTATTCTATGTATTCATACTATCTGGAATAGTAAAATTCATATGGATAGATAATAGATGTTTGGTTTTCTGTATTTGGGCAGAATAGTGATAGAGAGTGACTAGTGTCAGTTTTAAGACTCATTCTGTGGTATTGAAAATACTTTCAAATTTTTTGTGTTGATGATTTGCCTGCTCTGTGAGTGTAATCTAGGCATTAAATTATATACTTGAAATGGGTTAGTTGTATGTTGTCTTAATAACATTTTAAAGAAAGCAGTGGAATGAGTGGATGTCTGGGTCATGTGGCAATTTTATATTTAATGGTTTAAAGAGTTACCAAACTATTTTCCAAGTTGATTTCCCAATGTTATCTATTTTTATTCAACTATTGGTTAGTGATGCTCTTTCATGTCTATGTAACTGATGTGTTTTGTTCTTTCATTTTCATCATTTATTTTTAACAATTTTAAAATTTAGGTTTTGCAATTCTTTTTGTAACCCATTCTATTTTTCACATATAATTTTAATGAATAATCCTTAAAATATTTTACTTTCTCTCAAGTTATTACAGAAGTATCTATTTTCCTATCACATATCATCATGTATATTAATGTATTGATGTAATCAAAGAGGTAAATTTTGTTATCTTGAAAAATACAGTATTAATTGTGTGTGGAATTTAGTGATTTAATAGAAAGGCACAGAAAGTTCTTTCTTTGTCTTTCTTTACATTATAACTCCAAGTGCAGATTTTGTCATTACTTTCAATAAATTTATCACTAATAACTCTATAAATCTAGTCTTATAAAAATGTTGTATTAAATATTTTAGGTCCATTCTACAGATGAAGTTGCTATGATCTTGTCTTAATTTACTAGGACTGTTTTAGCAAATCACCACAAAAGATGATTCAGAACACCGATATTTATGCTCTGATAGTCCAGGTGTTCTGTTCGCAAGGTTCTTCTCTCTCCAGGGCTAAAGAGGATAATCTTCTTCATCACTTCAGCTTCTGTTAGTTCTTTGCATCCCATCCCATAGCTGGAGGCGGTTTAACTGTAATCTCTGCCTCCATGTTAAAGGGACTTCTACTCCCTCTCCTCATGTTTTCTTATAAAGAATCTGGTCATTGAATTGAGGGATGATGTTAAATCCAGATTGATTTTATTGTTATATGCTTACCTATTTAGAGACATGAGGAATTTACATCTGAGTACCATCACATTTCAAAGTGAGCCTAAATTTTTGAAGATACATTTTAACACACATAATAGAAAGAAAAATATAAGTAATAAAGTTACTAAATGAGAAATATTGTCCTGAATCCTTCGTATCACTTATTGGCTGTGACATTTTTGACAAAACATTTAAAAATTTTGAATCTTGAAATTCTTGTTACCCAAGCTTAAAAATAGTAATAATTCCTACATCATAAAGTAATTGTGAGGATCAAAATTATACATATGAAATGTCTAAGATTCTGACTTAGAAATAAAAAGCACTATATTTGTGAAGATTTAAAAATACAGCTTGTCAAAAGTACCATTTCAATAATAAGGTAGTGATGAATGATTTGAATTTAAGTTTTCCTAACTCAAAAAACACTTTCCTACTGATTTTAGTCTCTTGTTAGATGTAGAATTGCATTAAAATATAAGTCCACTAGGGAACTATTCAGACAAGATCTTTTAAAGTAAAATATATTTTACATTTATATTAATATCAGTTATGTTTTGTGGTTATTCCATTTAGGCTAAATTGCTAATGACCTCTGACTCAACTGTTGCATAAACACAGCAAAATGCCTATCACATGTAACACAATTAGAGGGCTTCCAGAACCACAAACCATAAATGATCCTAAGGAATCTTTTGCAAGGGAAGTACACATTATAATGATAATTACAAGTAATAACTGAAACAAAAGAATATTTTTAAAAATGGAAATCAATAGTACTCTACAATGTCTTAATTTAGGAAATTTTAAATTACAATTGTTCAAAAGTCACAACTGAGGCAACTGAAGTAGATATTAAATATAAATTTTTAAATAACTGAATTCAACTGATAATTGTGGGGACATCTGTAGTGATAAATTAATAAAATTAAGAATATATATTTTTAAATTTTTGTAATGAAATAATTTATATTACTTTTTCTCTATTATTTTTTAAGTTTTATGTCTATGTAACATTTTTCTTGAATTTCTGTATTCAGTAAAAGAATTTATTTAGTATTTCTTTTCACATAATAGAATATTATATAGGTGCTAAAATTAAATATAATTTAACATAAGAATCAGAGACTTGAATGATAAAAACAAATTGAAACAAGAATTCTAAACATTCAATAAGAAAGTAATAATGCCACATACAGCTTATGTTTGCTGAAAATTTGTGTCATATGAAACATGATATTGAGTACAGGAATGCCATAATATTAATTATGAAGGGAACAAAAAGTGAATTGTATAGAACTTTAGATAAATCTGTTAATCTTTCAATTCTTTGAAAAAGAGATGAAAGAAAAAATAAGCAAATGTGGCAAAATATAAACTTCTAAGTCTTGGATCTGTAGCCTCTTTTAATATTTTCTATAATATTTGTGTAATTATCATATTTAAAAGTCATATGTATAGGTGACTGCAATGTCAAATCAAGCCTAACTTCAACTTTTTTGATCCTAAGTCATCACCCATCTGATTTGTTGCCATCATTTTGAAAAGCATTTAGCCAAATCCTTTCAAGAGATCCTTTAGGAACAATCATGATCTTTTTGTGTGTGTGGGAATGTGTTACGAAGTTTTAAAAGAAAAATAAATGCAGATATTGCATGAAAAAAATAGCAATTATGATATTCAAAGCAGGACAGTAATTAAGCCATTAAGTTCAGCAAAATTCACTGACAAAGTTCCTATCCATTGTAAAACATGATGAACTAAAGTGAAAAAAAAAATCAGTATACTGAAAGCCATACTAATCCAAACCATAAGACATTTAACTTCATGTTATAAAATTACAAATATAATAGAATAATTCTCTGTGTTTTTTTTTTAAACAGAAAGATGTTACCAATTTGGATAAGCTTTTCATTCTCTTTTCTACCTTTTCGAAGAAACCATGAGTTTTATTGTGAGCAGAAACAGAGAAAGAACAAGTCAAACCAGTGGCACCCCTGGTGTTGGACAAGGGCTTCACATACTGATGACTCTGCTCTATAGGTGCAGAGTCATCACACAAATGCTGCGGTAAAACTTCGTCTGCCCATATGAACTCCACTGCATTAGAAAATTTCCATTGGTTCACACAGAATAGCTGTCATTCACAATTTGAAGGTTTATTTTCATCATGGTTTTAGAGACTTTAGTTGATTGTCGGAGAAGACACTTTGGTATAGACTCTGGCCAGGAAAGCTATTTGACTAGTGGCAGTCAGGAAGCAGAGAGAGAAACGGGGAGAACCTTGGATAAGAACATATCCTTCCAGATCACATGCCCAGGGCCTGCCTCTTCTGACCAGGCCTCACCTCCAAACACAAGTGAGCTTATTAAACATTTTGGATATAAACCATAGCATTCCAGCCAGGTCCCCCAAAAGGCTCATGTCCACCTCAATATGGAAAATACATATAGTCCATTTAAGCGTCACAAAATTCTTAAGAGTTCTACATTACTAAAATGTTCAAATCCAAAATCTCTCAGACTCAAGATAAAGTCTTAGCTGTAGATTCCGGTAAAAAATTTTAAAAATTAAAAACTTGAAAAACTTAAACACTTTCACATAAAGTTGTACAGGGTAAACATTCCCATTCAAAAACTGAGAAACGGGAAGGAGAAAAGAATTGACCAAAGCAAGACTGAAACCCAGAAGGTAAAACATCAAATCCAGTCCTGACGTTCTGTGTCAACTCCCCTGCACAGGTGGTGGTGAGAGGAGAGCTCCCTATCTCCTAAGGGCCTTGTTAGTCATAGCCCACATGGCCTCATCTTTGAGATTGCTCTGTTGTTTGATTGCAGTTTTCCTCAACACATGTTGCACGTTCTTGGCATCTTCAGCTTTCTAAGATCTCCACTGAACCTTTGGCTTCACTCTAGCTTCACACCTCACCCTCTCAGGAACACATATTCTAGTCTTCCAGATCTTTCTCTGAAGTCAGAGTTGAAGTTTTTGTGATCCATCCTAACATTTGTACTCTGCATGGCTGAAAAGAACAGCAGGACTTGTATATACCAATGTCTTCCACAAGCTAAAGCAGTAGCTGGGCCTTCTTGGACCAAGGCAGCTGCATCTTCTGAGCACTTGTATGGCTGAACTTGGTGACATACTTTCCTTGGATTCCCTGGGTGAGATGCAGTATATGCTTGAAGTAGAGTCTTACTGGTGAATTCACATTTCTACACATTTGAGCATGTAATGAGTAGAGTCTGGCTCTCAAGGCATCTTTTTGATTGTCTTGCTGAAAATTACCTGGCTTTTTTACAATGCTATTTTTTCCAGTAAATAAGTTTTACTTTTCCTCTGACTTTACATGCCTACTTTCTGATCAAACTGCAAAATTTCCAGTCTTCTGGCTACATTTTTTTCTTCCTGATTTTCACTGTAACATTAACTAACAGCAGTTAGTTAGACTCGTGTCACAGCCTGAATACTAGGCTGCTTTGAAATTTCTTTTATCAGTTTAGTTTACTATCTTTAAAATCAGTCTTATATAAATTCTAAGATACAGAAAAATGAGATAAATTAATTGCCAGACAAAACACAAAACATACATAACCTCTAGCCCACTTTCTAAGAGTCCTCATTCTCAAATGAAATTTCCTGAGCATGGTTGATTTTTTGGGGGTGGGGGGGCTTTTTAAAATATAATTGAAAACTTTTGTATCTGTATGATATACTAATTTTACAAATGTAAAATTTTTATCTGCTGTTAAAGCATTTGTAAAGCTGGCACATCCTACTTCAGCTTTATTGTACAATATCTATAAGAAAGTATTAATTTTTAAATTAGAAAGCATAAAAATCATTTCATATATGAGATAATCTGATCTGAAAGACAATATTGTATAAGAATGTCTACCCAGAAAATAATAGACTTTCACAGGATACCAATCTGGGCAGATGCTTCAGCAAATCTACTACAAAGCTCTGTTTAACACCAGTCCGAGATACTTAATCGAAACGGTATCATTATTCTTCATTAGAAATCTAGAGACCACTCAAGGTGGAGCCAAATTTTTAAAATGCTCATTTTTATCAGCCTTCTGACCTGAGCTCAAACTAGTATTGCCCATCAAGCAGTGTTTAAAGTGTTCTAGATCTTCTCTATCCTGCATATCAAAAGTTTTCCAAGGGCTTCCCACAAACCATTTCTAAAGGTTTTCTGAACTACATTTGAGATTCAGTTATGGCTTTGGCTTATGTTTCTGATACCTATTTACAGTATTAGTCAGTTTTCCAACCCTAAGACAAAAGACCTGATACTTGCAATTTGAAGTAGAGAAGGTTTGTTTCAGCTCATGAATTTAGTGGGCCAGTTCATTGTTGACTGGCCTCAAGGCAGAAATTTCATGGTAGAGCACAGCTATTCATCTGTGCTAGCCAGGAATCAGAAAAAGAGAAAAGCCAAAGGCAAGAATATACAATTCCAGGTCATATGCCTAGTGACCCATTTTTTGTGAAAATGCCCTATCTTTGAAGAGTAAGACTTTGGAGGATTATTTTAAATCGATATTATTGCACCTACAAAGCAAGAAAGACCTGAGGTTCACAGTATAAACAAATAAAAGAAAAACCACTAAGCTAAACATGTAAGTGAAGAAGTATTGCCAACTTTGCATACATGAGAAGTATAGAAAGTATAATTATATCCTCCATAGTAACCTCAAGCAAACTTAAATCTCTCTTATTTCCAGACACAACCAACCTGAAGAATAAACTTTAACTACTCTAAATACTTTAGATAGGCTTGGAGAATAATACCTTGAAGAAAAACTATTAAAAGAAAGGAAAGTTAATTATAAAGTCCCATTTATTTAAATAGTAAAATAGTAAATTAATAACTGTATTAGAAGGTTTAGCATCTGTCTTCCTATTATAAATGCAGAATTACAAAGATAATAGGACTTGTATCATTTCACTAAGAAAATAATTCTGAAGTTGAAAGACTAATATTAACTCCTGGGAAGCCCTGTCCAAGTTATAATTTAATGCATGGAATAACAAGGGTTACTTGAAAAGTTTGAATCTCCATTTTTTGTTTTTGTTTTTGTTTTTGTTTTTGTTTTTGTCTTTGGTGCTGGGGATCAAACTCATGACCTTCTCCTCCCAAGCAAGTGTTTGTGCTACTGAGCTAAACCCCTAATCCCTGAATCTCCATTTGTTACTAAAGAAAAACTTGAATAAATTAAGAATACCTAATTTACACTACTAGCTTAAAAAATTGCTTGTATCATTTTTGGTGTATTGATATTATGCTGAAAGAGGTTCCTAATTTATTGCTTTAGTTAGCTGTTGAACTGCACAAAAAAATACATATACACACATAATATGATATTAGTTTCTACCCACTTGGTTTTGTGATTTAATATCTAATCCAAGAGAGTTATCATCTTTAAAAATCTTGTTAGTATTTTTATTCAAATTATAATTACATTGAATAATATATTAAAATATTAATAGTTGAGATAAATTCAAGGACATTTAAAGACTCATCACTATATCTAATTTAGAATGATCACTAATTAATCGATATGTACATTTTCTTATGTCTTCTAAAATCTGAACTCTTCCTAAGTGAGTTGAGAAGAAATATGACTGTAAAAGTAGAGCTACAGTTTGGCCACTTTAGATTTAGGGAAATCTACTGAGCTAATGAAACTGTTTACAACAGTAGTTCTAATTTCTTTTAGAATTGTTTTAGAAGGTGTTTTCTGAGCTAGTGCCCACCAAACGTAACATGTGAAAAGCCATTTTCAGTTTATGTTTTATGCATTTTTAAAATCTTCCACCGATGGATCCTTTATAATTCAGCATATTGAACATAATAAAAATATCCCTATAACTATGACTTTTATGTCATTGTTATAATAGTAATATTTTCCTATGCATCTTCTTTCTCTAAAGATTCATAAGAACACACATTCATATAACTTAATAGCTATTGTAGTGGAATTTTAAATTTTCATATAATTTAGATAGTCTTATAAGAAATGAATGTAAAATGTATCATTTTTTCTGCTTAGGATGATTTAGTTAACTTTAAACATGATGGTTAATTAATACAGAGGAGACTAATGGTACCACAAAAAGACAGTATACCACAGAAGGTAAAGGTGCCATAGAGGAATTTGCCACCTCTGCACCAAGACCAGTTAACTCATACTACTGTCTACTTTCTCACCACACCCATTCTGTCTAAATTTGTCACACACCCCAACTCCTTCCAGTTGTGGTCTGTTTTTTGCTTTTTCCTTATCCTAGAATGCTTCTCACATGACACCTGCTAACCTCATATGTAGGACTAGAACTCTGCTCTATACTATGCTTTTATTATTTTCACAAAATATACTGAAATGTATTTAAAATGCTACATTAGTAATTCTACTTGATTCACAAAAAAAGTAGAATAGTAAAGGCACCATATGAAATATATTCTAAAGAATTGGCTTTTCTATTGCTTACTAGAGGTACAAATGTAGTCCTAATGTATTTAATTATTCTGCAGTTGAGAGAATGAAAATGATCATGTTTTCATTGCTGTGAAGCTGAAGAAAATTTATTCAAAATATCTACTATAATCCCTAATAATTGACACTCTGTGTACAGTATTTTGCTGTTGTGTTAACCGGTGAGGTGGTCAGTGCATTTCTCGTGATTTTAGATGACTGGTATCAAAAACTGTATCCTTCTTCTGTCTCTGAATCTTGTCATTATTATAAAACTGGGGACATGCCATGCCACTGCCTCAGGTTATGCCATTTGAACACTCATAGTTACCTCGATGGCTTTGTTATAGCACCATCAAGTCCTTAAATTAAACAGAGTAGAAATTATAAAGCTTGCTGCTCATTAATTATTGCAATTCTTGTTTATTAGCACTTTGTTTTTTGCCTCGTTAAGCTTCAGTCAAAACTAAAAGTGAAAGGGAGAAAAGGTAATGTTCCCATTCTTTGGGACTCTTCAGGAGGCTACCAGAGGCGGCCTTTTCAGATTACCTGAAGAAAGAACCTTGGACTCAACTTGATAAATTGGTTCTTCATTATTCAGTGCTACCACTGTCTGTTTGTTAATCATGTAAGATATATACAGCTGAAAGAGTTGCATTAAAGTGCAAGAATGAACCATAAATGCTTCAAGGTGTAGTATTTAATATGATATTATTGCACTGTACAAAAATGGTTGGCAGCATACACAGTGGTTGGTAATTGCCATTAGCTGGTGAGACACAATTTTTTGGAATTCAAGACTCATGGTTTAAGAGCAGATTGAAGCTATAAAAAGAATCAACCAAATGTTATAAGTAATAATTATTTAGTGCAATTTATTTGACAAGTTTTTAATAAATAACGACTGGTATAATTTTGCTTTGCAGATATTTAATGGGTGAATTTTGCAATCCCTCAGCCACCCCCAAAACTGAGTGACCAGCTGCTGGGATATCACCAGAAAACATTCAGATCACTGCTTCAATTAGCTCCCTCCTACTTAGAACAGGTACTTATTGCCAGTAGTGATAAGTTAATCAACTAATGAGCCTACTATAGAAGTAATTAAAGTGTAAAACAGCAGGATGGGGACTTGCTTTTAAAAGCTGTTGTAATACTTTAGAATAAGTCACATCAACTTACTTACAATCATATCAAGTTTGTCTAAAATAAATACTTCTTGAGACAATACTAGCTCATGGTTTTTTCTGAATTACTGGACATAACTAGTAATGCTGTTAATATTCCAAAATACTTGTTTGAAAACAATCTTTTAAAAATGTTTTGTGAAGGTATTTTGTGTTACAAACTAGTGGGAAAAAGCATTTTAAAAGGATATTGTTTTAATTATTGTGGTAAGATTAAATGAATCAGTTGTTCATTTTACCAACTTTCCTTGTAGTACAGTGCATATAAAGCAAATGCATATAAATAATACTTCAACAATATGTGTAGACTTTGCAGTAGTTAGATAATTCTTAAGGATAATATTTATTATAATTCCAAGGCCTCTATTTTATGTGAACACAGTTTGAAAATATAGTGGAAATCAATGGACTTACATGATTAAATATACAAGTACTCAATCAGATGCACATTTTTGGGGGGGAATGTACATTTGTGGTCACATTGCCTGAAATAGTATATCACTTTTGGGAGGCAAGAAACATGGCAACTTCAAAATAATTTCTAAAGCAAGTATTATTCATTTCCATAAATAATAAAACAATATTATCTCACTTTTCAAATGAAGGAGTAAGTGAGGGCAATCATGCACCTTCTCAAGTTCATAGAATATTTAATTGGTTTAAAAATAAGTTGTATACTGATCTTGAGCGACTATTAATTACTAGGTTTTGATGTTTGCAAAAACCTCTATCTAACTAACAAGTGTGAGAAAATTCAAACTTGTTAAAATAATGTTAATGTCTTATGTATTAGGGTAATTTAATGGGACAGGATATTTATTTGCTTTTTCCTATTTAAGGAGAATAAAAAGGTGTTTGTGAGATTTTCTATATCTGACACTATTTTAGTAGACCCATAACTTTCCTAGCAATCAATGTTATATTTAAGTTAAATTAGGCATCCATAAGTTGTCTTTCTCTTTGCACTCTCTTACCTTCACTGTAATATCGTTGTTTCTGTATACAAATCACTTCATTACTGAATTGAGACTTTATTCTTTATCAAATGAGCAAATGGAATAAACAGATCAGTATAAGTATGATCCAGAGCCCTAGATTTCAATTTTAATATACTTCAGAATCATTTGACCTACTTGTCAAAAGAGATCGCCAAGCACACTTCCATGACTTTTATGACAGAAAATATGTACAGGAGTTTAAGATGTGTATTTCTAATGAGTGCGTAGGTGACACTGATTCTTTGGGTCAGGAGATCACTGTGTACTAGGTGAAGAATCTAGCACAGAAGAAATCATTTGGAAATAGATACATCCCAGAGTAGTTGTATCCTGTATTAGTTACTTTTATATCACTTAGGCCAAAATACCTGACAACCACGTAATAAGAAAGAAGTTTTAATTTGGCTCTCAGTTTCAAGCAGTTCACTTTATGATTGGCTGGTAATAAGGCCAGAATACCATAGAAGAAGGTATGAGACATGGGAAAGAAAGATGCTTAAAGCATATTGGCTGAGGAGCTAAGGGCAAAGAGTGACAGAGAGCTACAAGCGAGAGAAAGAGATGGAGACAGACAAAAAGACACAGAGAGAGAAAAAGACAGCAGAGGAGAGGAGAGGAGAGGAGGAAAAGGGAGGGGAGGACAGTGAAGCAGAAGGAAAGAGGAAGAGAGGAGGGGAGCAGAGGAAACACTTCCAAATGCATGTCTTCGGTGACCTGCCTTTTTCAACCATTCCCTATCTCCTAACAGTGTATTCAGCTCTCATCTCAGTGGACTAATCCTCTGACAAGTATAGCACCTCCATGATACAATGTCCTTCCAAAAGTCCCCAGCTGTAAATGTGTAAGATTTTTAGTCAACAGTTTAGACAAAACTATAACAAAACCTGTATTTATTACCACAATATATGCAAAATCCAAAGCAAAATTTTTTTATTGCTGTAAATCTGAGTTAATTTATATATAAAAATCTAAATGTACCTCATACCCATTTTGGGAACTTGAAATCAATTAATATAAACTGCATAGTATTTCATAAATATTCAACTATTCCCTTTTATTTTGTTTTTTAATGACTTATATAACTTTTTATGTTCACTTAAGTATGCAATTTTTTTCTATCAGGCTGAATACTTAGTTTAGTTTAGTTTAGTTTAGTTTAGTTTTGTCTTTGTGACAGAGTCTCATTATGCAGTACAGGCTGGCCTTAATCTCAGTTTGTAACCCATGCTGCTCTCAAATTCACAACAATCCTCCTGCCTCAGCCTCCTGAGTGCTGAGATTACAGGTGCGCACCACCATGCCTAGCTTGCATACGTTCTTTTAAAGTGGGTTATTCTTATGCTTTATTTTATCGTGCAAGTGTTTTTTCTGGAATTTTAATTTTAAATACTAAAAATTTTGTTTCTACATTTTGTTTTACCCTCTTCTTTCATATTCAAATTAATTTCTTCCTCATCCTTTTTGGTGTAAGTCTTTTCACTAGATTTTTCAGCTCATATATTTGTCATTTAGCTGAATCCTTGCTGACTATTCAAATTGTCTGTTCAGTTCTTTATTTCAGTAATAATTTATTTTAATACTCAGATCTCTCTGTATTCTCTTTAAAGCTACCCAATACTGTTTTATGATTTTTTGTTTAAGAATACACACAATTTTCAATTTCTGGTTTTCTTGCACCATTAAATTTACTTTCCTTTTGGTAGGTATTAAATGTGTTTTTTTATTTTTGTAATATTTATGATACAGGGGTGTCTAGTAATGTACTTTATAACTACATGCTATTCTAATTTAGCTTTGTATTTTGTGATTTCATATGTCAAGATGTAGGTGAGTCAAAACTTAAATTATTGGCTTATCCCTTATAGAAGAGTTAAAAGAATAAACAAGCATTGAGAAATTTCAAACAAAGGCCTACTGATACCAGCATCTATACTTTACTTTTTGTTTCTTTTATTCCTCACTAAATGACTGAGCTTCCCTGTGGCTTTGCTGTGGCTAAGGATCTTTCCAATATCATTTTCTGCGGGTTGTAATCTAGCCCTGGCACAAGATGGGTATTTGGAGAAGCAGTCCCTCAAGGCAGGTCTCTGCCATACCATTATTACACTCGCTCAACTGGCTTTCAGTAATAGAATCATGTTACTCTGCACCCTCAGCAGTTTTCAACAGGAATTCTGCCTGTCATAGGAACATGAATGTGGCACCAGCCAGACACTAAGAGTAAGAAATAAGGTCACAACTTAAAGCTCTCTTCCACATTTTATCTGTTATTCTTGATAGTTAGCTGGTCTCTTCCAGATGGCATCACTACAATTAGCAGACTTCAAACTCTTTTACTTATTATGTCTTCCTCAGTGTTTGTCACAGTTATGCATGATTTGAATATAAATACTTCAGGTAAATGCTTTTTAAAATTCTTTTGAAGTGTTTAATTTTAAAATCTCTGAAAAAATTCTCTAAAGTTTCAAAGGAGAATGGCAACACATATAAACATCACCCATGCCATTTTTTATGTGTTCATATACACTGCTTTAAATTTCACTATTACACTGTATTAAGTAATAATTCTATTAAGTATAAATTGTGAACCACTAGTGTTTTCTTTCATAGTCAAATCACTGCTTACTTCCACTTTGTGTAAATGGAATCTTTAGATCAGTGACGATGAACCTTTTAGAGACCTAGTGTTTAAATGCAAACCAAAATCCACTTATTTATCTCAAAGTGCCAACACTGCGATTAATTCTGAATACTGAGGTTTTAGCTAAAAAAAAAAGAAGAAAAAAACCAAGCACATACATTAACATCTTTTGTCTTTAAAGAAGAACACAATGACAAAGCTTCCAGTGATACAAACAGCTTTTTATTGAAAGGTAAAAGTTTGCAGTTGGGTGCTTCTGCACAGTT
>PVJX010001730.1:73128-103128 GCA_004027295.1 Dolichotis patagonum
TCCTCCCTCTCACCCTGAGTGGAAGACAAAAGGTGATATGCATTTCAAAAAGGAAGTGTTGAAGTACATATGCAAGCATGCACACACACACACACACACACACACACACACGCATGCATGCACACATGAGCTTCCACATGCAAAAAAGAAAGGAATAAAAAACAGAAGAAAAAAAGAAAAAGAAAATCCGCGCATCACCCACTTTCTGGTTTTTGAGGCACTGCAGCTGTAGAGGCAGACCAAATACCCTTGGGATAGCACCTCCAGAAAAAACATATTTAGCCACCCTGCTATCATCAAATTCTCAGTGAATAAATCTGCTATGCAAAGGATAGAATACAGTAGCTCATATGTCTTCCTTGTCAGTTTCAAGGTCAACAGACACAAAATTTACAGGCAGACAGAAAGCTCCCTGGCGAGTGTAACCAAGCTCAGCACCTGCATGTGTCCCACTGGCTCCTGACTATTGTTCTTTGGATGTTGCCAAAAAAACTGGGTTAGTATAAAATAGGACCAGCTACTCCCTGTATACGCCCTTTCTTCACCATTAAGAAAAAATAAGATCTACATTTTAATGTCTTTAATCTTTTTTCTTTAATTATGTAGATGATATTTTAATTTTAATGGTCATTTCAGGTTTCTAATAAAGATTTCTGTTACTGTCATGGTCTGTGTCAGTAGCCCCCAAGCCTCATGCAATTATGCACTGGACCAAATCTAGCATTTGTGATTGGTTCATTGTCTAGCGCTCAGATTGGTGGTGTGAGAGCTACACCTGACTAGGGTGGAGTCAGCATGCACTGTAAGGGTAGGAAGAAGCTGTGTTGATCTTTCTTGCCAGATGGAGCCTTGCTGTTTGCAGCCACCCATGAATGGCAGCTCTCCATGCCACCCTGCCTTGGAGCCTCCAAGAACTGTAAGAAATAAATCTTTCCTTCCCTAACTTTGGGCGTCAAATATTTTGTCTCAGCAACTAGTAAAAAGTAACCAAGACAATTACTTTTAATATAGAATATAAAGATATATATATTTAGTAATGATTTGGGAGTGGTTGTCCCTAAATAAAACCTATCAAAATAAAAGATGTCACAGCCTGGGCCCTGACTGCGCATGCTCCAGTGGCAACAGAATCCCAGTGTGCATGGGGCAAACTTGGAAGCCGGCTCCCAGGCAGTAAGACCACACCCTGCATCTGAGGCCATCCCAGGATGCATGAGAGGGACCAGCTGGCCTAACTGGACTATGCTCAGCAAACTCCAAGCAGCAAGCAGGGCCCAGAATCCACCCCTGTGTCCTCACCGCAGGTGCCCCTGTAGAATCCCAGCTCACAGGGCAAACTTGGAACTCTGTTCCCAGAGGAACCTTGGACTACAGCGGATTATCTGTGCTAGCTTGAAGGGAGATTAAGTGACTGCCTCACCAAAACAGAAGAGCTCAGCTGGCTCCAGTCAATGTGGCGAGTATGCCCTTAAAATAGTGGTGTACAGGGGCTAAATAAGGCCAGTAGTAAAGCTTCCTCCAACTAACTGTAAGACCTTGGTAAGTCTGACAAGAGTGAGGGTGACCCCCTCCCACACACAGAAAACATCTGGCAGAGTAAGGAGTGTACTGAGAAGGACTCACCCAATGTGAAGAAAATCAAAAGGGCTTATGAGACACACAGGCACACAATAGGGCCTCAGTCAACGCAAACACTACAGATAGGGAGATTTGATGACCTGGAAGAACCTGAAGATAAAGTACTAGCAGGAACTAAAAGCTGACCTACATCAATACTACTAAGCTTATCAACCAAGGAAGAATACAGGACTCACCCAACAGGCCCTGCAGCAGGCAGTCAGGTGACTGGCCCACCTATTCCTTGTGGGACCCAGCAACTGGACAAACATCAACCTTACAGTAGGACACCAAGATACACACTACCAACGTTCACACTAACAGGTCTGAAGAACCAAAAACTAACCTGAAAGAGGCAAACAGCAAAATGAAAAGGCAGAATGCAACCTCAAACATCCAGTGCAACAGGTGCAAATACAAAAGACACTGAAATAGAGGACCCCAAAGGTAACACAGCAGGAATCTCTGAAAAGATAGCAACTGAAATAAAAAACAACTCCATGAGGCCATAGAGGAAATCAAATTAGAAGTACTCTTCCATTTAAAGATAGACGTAAAATCCTTAGTAAAGGAGTTGCTGAGCACAGCTAAAGAAGAAATAGAGAAAAAAGTACAAGAGCATGGGAAACTGATTGCACCTTTGAATGAACAATATATAAAACAAGCAGAATTCATGAAGCAAACTGAAAGAGACATCCAAGAAAAAAAATTCTATTCAAAGCATGCAAAACTGTTTAAATGAAGCTGAGGATAGGATTTCAGACCTTGAGGATAGGATCGCAATTAGTGATCGTGAAAGGATAGAACTTTTAAAAATAACAAAACAGCATGAAATGACAATCCAGCAGCTTCAAGATGATGCCAAGAGCAACAATATAAGATGAATTGGCATTAGTGAAGATGCTGGTGTCAATACAAGCGACATATCTCAAATATTCACAGAAATAATAGGACAAAATTTCCCAAACATGGGGAAAAATCTGAAAGGCAGATAAGTGAGGCACATATAATGTCAAAAAGTCACAACCAACATAAATCTACACCCAGACACATAATAATTAAGATCTCAGACATACAACATAAAAATAGAATACTAAAACCTGTTAGAGAAAAGACACAAGTCTCTAATCAAGGAAAACCCATTAGAATCACAGCAGACTTTTCAGCACAAACCCTCAAGTCAAGATGTGTTTGGAGTGAGGTATTTCAAGCCCTGAAAGAAAACAACTTTCAACCCAGACTAATGCACCCAGCAAAACTTTCATTCAAATTTAACAGAGATATAAGATACTTCCATGACAAAGAGCAACTGAAGAAATTTACGTCCACCAAACCAACCCTAGAAAGAGTGTTGAAAGACATATTAGACAGAGATAAAAATGACCACAATCCCCAGAACAACAGAAAGAAACCACCAGGTAGGACAAGCAACTAAATAATGGGGGAAAGCAGAAAGCAAACAAATGGTACATAACATGGCAAAGTGGAGCAAGTACATATCAGTGATACCCATAAATGTAAATGGCCTCAATTTAACTATCAAAAGAAATAGGCTGACAGAATGAATTAAGAAACATGATCCCACAATATGCTGTATACAAGAAACACATCTGACCCAAAAGGAAACTCATAGATTAAAAGTCAAAGGATGGAAAACAGTATTCCATGCAACAGGAACCCAGAAAAAAAGCAGGGGTAACTATTTTATTTGCAGACAATGTGAACTTCAAACCTAAAATGATTAAAAGAGACAAAGAAGGTACTCATACTCATAAGTAGAAAAATTCAAGAGGAAGTACTAGCAAATATATATATATATATATATATATATATATATATATATGCTAAACACAGGAGCACCCAACTATATAAGACATAGTAATGGACATGAAAAACCAAATACACAAGAACACAATTATTACAGGGGACCTTAATAGCCCATTGTCACAAAGAGATAGATCAACTAAACAAAAAGTCAGAAAAGAAGTAATAGAACTGAATCATACCTGTGAGCAATTGGACTTAGTAGATGTTTACAGAGTGTTCCACCCAACCACATGGGACATTCCAGATGCACATGGGACATTTTCCAGAAGAGACCATATATTATCCCATAAAACATTCTCAGGTAAATGCAAAGGTATTGAAATTATCCCATGCATAATATCTGACCATAGTGAACTGAAACTGGAAATAAATGGCAAAAGAAATTGCAAAACTGGCATGAATACGTGGAAATTAAATACAAACCTTTTGAACAACCAGTGGGCTACAGATGAAATTAAAGAAGAAATAAAGCTATACCTACAATTCAGTGAATATGCATGCACAACATACTGTAATCTGTGGAATGCAATGAAATGAAAGCAGTCTTAAGAAGGAAATATAGAGCAATAAACTGTCATATCAAGAAAACAGAATGAGTACAAATAAAAAAAACCTAATGCTTCATCTCAAGCTTCTAGAAAAAGAAGAGCAAGTTAAACCTAAACCTCATAGAAGAGAGGAAATTATAAAGATTAAAGCAGAAATCAATGCAATTGAAGCTAAAAAAAAATTCAAAGAATTAATGAATCAAAAAGCTGGTTTTTTGAGAAAATAAAAAAAATTGACAAACCTCTAGTCAATCTGATAAAGAAAAAGAAAGAAAAAACCGAAATTCATGTAGTAATGACTCAAAAGGGGGAAATTACTACAGATCCCATGGAAATTCAAAAGATAGTGAATACCTACTTTGAAAATCTCTACTCACATAGAGAGGAAAACACAGAGGAAATGGAAAGATTTATAGAAACATATGAACTATCAAAGCTCAACCAAGAAGATATAGCAATTTTGAAATTGAAAAATGTAATTAAAAAACTTACCAACAAAGAAAAACCCAGCTGATGATTCACAGCTGAATTCTATAAGAAATTTTGAAAAGATTTGGTGCCAGTACTCCTTAAACTTCAATGAAGTTGAAAAGAAAGCAATCCTCCCTAAATCATTCCTGGAGGCAAGTATTACTCTGGTACCAAAACCAGAGAAAGAATCAACCAAATAGGAGAATTATAGGCCAATCTCACCAATGGACATTGATGCAAAGATTCTCAATAAAATATTGCAAATAGAATGCAGCAAATAATCAAGAAGATTATACATCATGACCAAGTGGGGTTCATTCCAGGAATGCAGGGATGGTTTAACATATGCAAATCAATAAATGTAATACACCACATCAACACAGCCCAAACCAAAAACCACATGGCCATCTCAATAGATGCAGAAAAAGCTTTCGATAAAGTCCAACACATGTTCATGATAAAAACCCTTCAGAAACTAGGAATACATGGTGTCTACCTCACCCTTATAAAGGCCATCTATGACAAACCAACAGCTAGTTTTATACTAAATCAACAAAAATTGAAAGCTTTCACTTTAAAACCAGGAACAAGACAAGGATATCCACTATTATCACTCCTTTTCAATATAGTTCTGCAAATGCTAGCCAGGGCAATCAGACAAGACAGAGAAATCAAAGGAATGAAAATAGGAAAGGAAGAAGTTAAATTATCACTCTTTGCAGATGGCATGATACTATATATGGAAGACCAGAAAAACTCCATTAAAAGACTACTAGAGGTAACAAACAATTTCAAAAGAGTAGCTGGCTACAAAGTCAGTGCTCAAAAATCAATAGCATTCCTGTACACAATCAAGAACCTTACTGAGAGAAATATAATGGAAATATCACCCTTCACAATAACACCTAAAGAAATGAAATACTGAGGAATCAACCTAACTAAAAATGTAACAGACCTGCATGCTGAAAATTATACTATGCTAAAAAAGGAGACCGAAGTGGATATTAGAAATTGGAAGGATATTCCTTGCTCTTGACTAGGAAGAACCAACATTGTGAAAATGTCCATACTCCCAAAACTGTTATGCAGATTTCATGCAATCCCAATCAAAATGCCATTGACATACCTCACAGATCTAGAGAAAACACTCCTAAAATTCATTTGGAACCAGAAGAAACCTAGAATAGCAAATGCAATTCTGGGCAATAAAGGCAAGGCAGGAGGTAACTCAGTTCCTGACTTGAAACTGTACCACAAAACCACAGTGATAAAATCAGCACAGTACTGGCAAAGAAATAGACCTGAGGATCAGTGGAACAGATTAGAAGATGCAAGTATAAGTACGAAGACACTCAGCCACCTGATATTTGACAAAGGGGCTAAACATGTTCACTGGAAGAAGGATAGCCTCTTTAATAAATGGTGTTGGAAAATTTGGCTCTCCACATGCAGAAGACTGAAACTAGATTCATGCCTATAACCATGCACAAAACTGAAGTATAAGTGGGATCAAAACCTAAACATTAATACAGAAACACTAAGTCTGCTGGAAGACAAGGTAGGGAGAAGTCTTGGAGACATAGGGGTAGGCATAGAATTCATGAACAAAATGCAAACTGCATGGGAAATGCTTCAGAGAATGAAAATTGGGATCTCATATTACTGAAAAGTTTTTGCACTTCAAAAGAAATCACCCACAGAGTGTAAAGAAAGCCCACAGAATGGGAAAGAATTTTAGCCAGCAACCCCTCAGACAAAGGGCTTATATCAAGAACACATAAAGAATTGAAAACCATCAACCCCCCCAAATTCAAAGACCCTCTCCAAAAATGGGCAGCTGAGATGAACACACAGTTGTCAGATGAAGATATACAAATGGAAAATAAATACATGAAGAAATGTTCACCATCACTGGTCATTTGAGAAATGCAAATTAAAACAACTTTGAGATATCATCTCACACCAGAAAGAATAGCTGCCATCAAGAAATGAACTGATAACAAATGTTGGTAAGGCTGTGGGGAAAAAGGAACACAGTGCCACTGTTGTTGGGAATGTAGACTGGTGCAACCACTATGGAAATCAATATGGAGATTTCTCAGAAGACTAGCATTAGAATTTCTTTTCAACCCAGCTATTCCCCTCCTAGGTATTTTCCCAGAGGAACTGAAAAGTTCATATCACAGGGATATATGTGCACCCATGTTCATGGTAGCACAATTTGTAATAGCTAAATCTTGGAAACAACCAAGATGCCCATCAACTGCAGAGTGGATGAGAAAGATGTGGTATTTTTATACAATGGAATATTACTCAGCTATGAAGGAGGATGATCTTGAGGCCTTCATAGGTAAATGGAGACAACCTGAGAGTGTCCACATTAGTGAAATAAATTAGAATCATATTTATAAATATCACATTGTGTCTCTAGTGTAAAAAGTAATATGAAATGTAGGAGTAATAAACTCAAAAATGCATTATTGCTACTGTAAAAGAGAGAGCAAAGAAAGTGCTGTAAAAGATATAATTGCATGCATGTTTAAGTGTGTAAGATGGATGACCATGTTACTGTTTTTGTTAGATCATGGAACAGAACTGTTAACAGTCTCATTCTTTGAATGTGTACTTTGTATGTTTTAATTTTGTAACTTGAACAACTATTTCCAAGATGACAGTATGTAATTTATCAAGTAATAATTTCTTAGTGTTTTTTTGTTCTCTTTTTTCCCTTGGAATTCTGTATTGTTGCTAGTCTTTTTTCTGTTTTGTTTTGTTTTGTTTTTTTTTACTCTTAAAAATTTTTTTTAAAAAGATATCACAGATTTTTTAAAGTCAAATTTAAGTAGGAATTGAAGTACTTAACATAACCTTTAGCTTGACTTGGATCTCACTGTTGCTTTAAAGCCAAATTACTAGAGGCTCAGAATATATTTAACTGATTTGAAAACATTATTAATTTCATAGTCATTCATGTGTTCCACTTTAATATAGAAAATGTATGCTCCTACATTATGAAAATGTTTATGCTCATGTAAATTATATTACCACCTTTCTAAAAAATGAAAAAAGTTATTGGATTTAAAAATAACCATTGTTTATGATTTTGTTTTTTTTATCATTTCAAGTGATAAACAGTTAGAGTTGAAAAAAGAATTACCTTCATGACATTTACAAGAAGATTTATTATATCTTGTGTATGAAACTTCCTTATGACTATTTTCTCAATGGGAGAGAAAATGAAAGTCAGTAATTATCTTTTCTCAGAGAGATGTGCTAAATGAAATGTGCTAAGAGATGTGAAAAACAATGTGAAGGATTAAAAATAGTACTGTGTTGTGTTTTGCTTTCCATGTTTGTTTGCTCTTATTGAGTTACACTTGATATTATTTAACTATCAAGATTGTTTATAGGTTGCACTGAAGTCAAAAATATATTTCACACAAATAAAAGCAACTGTAGGGGAAATGTGGCTCAGTAATAACATCCTATTTGTTTGTTTGTTTGTTTGTTTGTAAGATTTGGGGCTTTCATAACTGAGAAGGCTCCTTGTGATGTATTAATTAACTGAAGACAGGAATGCTTTGTGCCCAAACAGTGCATACATGGCAAGGGTGTAATTTTCAGGGAGGGGCTAAGTAGTCAATTGTGTTATGAAACAGCAATGAAAAGACTCAGCAGAAAGCAGCCTTCTGAAATTGCACCTTTTGCTGTATGGGTAACATGAAATTGACAAGGTAGGTGGAACAAGTACGAATCCTTTTCCTCAGACAGGCACCATCTTGAGGTCTCATTAGGTCTTACTTTGAAAGAGAAATTAGTAATTTCCATTTTTTTCCAAAAAATTACCGAATATTTATACATGTGTGATTAATCTATGAGGGGATAATCCAGAGCTGGAAAATCTGAGGAGAAGTTGTGAGAATCACACTGCTTGCACTCACTCGAGTGTACACTATAAGATGCCGCATGTGAGTGGCATACACCGCCTCATCTCTGACAAAACCCACTGTAGTCGTTTAATCTCAAAAACACAGCATGGAGTTTCCATCCACTGGCCTCTCTTTGCTATGTTGTAGCCTAAAGATTTCTTTCATAATGACTGTGATTTCGGAGTCCTGGGGGTGCTTCCGAGGCATGGCTTTTAGAGAGACACCTCCATAAATGCTGTGATACAAACATATACAAAGGCAATTATTTTCTCCTGTGTGTACATGTTACTATGTGCTGAGAGTTTTTAGGCCAACCTGAAGGAAAATTGATATGTATATATTTAATATATCTCCACGGAATTATATTTCTTTTGGATTCATGAGAGAGTTATGCATGTATGCCACTGATCCTTCCAGAGGTAATCAAGATTGGATAGCTGTTAACTATGCCAATAGCACACCAGACTCTCATAAGGATCAAAACAGTAGATGAACTTCATCTTTGCCATACAATTTTATTTTAGCTAACATCACAACTGAGTCTGAACCAGAAAACCATTTGTATGTGTGTACGTGTGATTTATTTTTCACTTAGCATGATCCTCTAATAAAAGAGATCATCAAACTCTACCATTTTGTATTTAAGATAAAATCTAATGATGATTACAGAAACATAAAAAGAAGATTATGAATTGCTTTAGTGTTAATATTGCCTCAGATACTTAAAGAAAATAAAAATTCCAGAATGGAAGTTCAGGAAATAATATTCCTGAGAATGAAATGGCCTATTTGACGCAATTGTGGGATCTTTCTTTTTTAGTTTCTCTCTCTTTTATCAGTTGGGAAAAAGCTATGTGGGTAGTAAAAATTCTTCTCACTATGTTTTACACATTGTCAGAATTTATTAACGCAATAGTTTCAGAAGAATGACAGGGTTATTAGACATTTCATGGCACAAACCCAAAAATAATTGTTCATCCTGTTTGGTCAAAACTTGTAAAATTTTCAAGAATCACAGAGCAATAGTGGTCTTATAATTCATTTGTCAAACACAGATAAGCCAAAATGACAGAACATGAGATTGCAATAGAAACTGAGTCAGGTGTATAAAGTCATATTATGTATTAGCACATGCAGAATAAAGGATATAATTTATGATAAACAAATTCTCACAAAAATGTATGAATACTTTCCTTTAGAAGGCTAGATTTAGGAATATTGTACTATGGAACATGATCTGTGTCTGTCGTATACCAAAAATATCAGCTAAATTTCTTTTAAATAATACAAATAGATTTTTTAAATACTGTTGAAAGATTGATAGATTTTATTCCCTGTCTTATTCAAATCACTGACCTGACATCCTATTGTTTTTCTATTTCATGGAACTGATTTGATTGATAAGTATATCACCATGCAATATGGATACAAACTAGAATCATTTGTTGGAAAAATTATACTATAAGTTAAAGAGCTCTTATAATTCAAAGTCTTTGTGATTTTTGTCAATTAACAAACTATGTTTTGCAGTTTAGTTTCTGTTGTGTGTGTGTATTTTCCTGTTTGTTTTCATGTGACGCCTATGTTCTTATACTAAACTCCTTTTTACCTCTTGTTCTCTTTCAAGTATGTTACTTTCAAATATCTACAAAAACAGCCATTTCGAATGTCACTCAGTGGTAAAGCACTTGCCTTCAAAGAGTTCCTTGTTTCACTTTTCAGTATCACAAAAAAGAAAGATCATGAAGAATAATAATACAAGTTGAAAATAAATGAAAACTTAGGTGAATACCCAGCTTGATTTTGAATGGAGGGAATACTTGTTAGACAGATAGAGAGATATTCATACCAATATTTACATACTTACCTGGTTAATTCACTTTTTAAACATTTAGCCACCTGTTATCTGTGACCACAATTGTGCATATTATTATAGAGGCTAAGAGAGTGAATATAAATTTAAATTAGTCTTTCTCATAAAAGAGTATGGAGAAATAGAAAGAAGGAAATAAAATATAATAAACTGGTACAAAAGGAGTCATGACTGTATGAGATAAGCCTATGTATATAAAGTAGAAGCAAAGGTACAAGAAAGAGCAAGTTCACCAGGACTCAGAAGGGTTGGAAATAATCAGGGAAGCTAGAAAGTCAGGGACATTTTTGTTGTTTTGTTTACGTCTTTATTCTTGAGTTGAAATTTATGCAAGTGTTTTAAAAGCAAAGAGTAGGAAGTATCAGACACAGTTAATTAGCTTTCCATTATTATCTACAGAATAAGAACATTATTTTGAGTATAGGTTGAAAGAGAAAGATGATCTAGTAGCAAAATCCCAAATAATATGGGATTATTGTTGGCTTCTCTTGGTAACCATGCCATATGTCAAAATTATATAATAATTGATTATCTCTTGCTATGTATATTAAAGCTATGTTAGTTTGCTTAGTATTTATACCAAGTACCCAGGCTTTCATGCTATCAACAATGTAACTCCATCAGCCCCTTTCAGAATTGCCTGGGATTTGGCGCTCACCCTATCCCATTTCTTAGTCTTTGTGCTCCATTGCTCCTCACTTAGTGGTTGATGAAAGGCAATCTGATAAGCTAATTCTTACTAAGGTTTAATTACTTAACAGCTTGATTATTAAATCTCCAAGGGTATTTGGATTTTGAATAGAGGGCTCTTGGATGTTAAAAGTCTTAATTCAATAGAATTAATTAGTGTGTTTTTAGTGAGGAAAGACATTTTGTTGAGACCCAAAAGGCTATAGACAGGAGGATTTCAGAAATGCCCAAATCTTTTCACATACTCAGCCTCTTCTAAGAGAAGAATTAATAATAGATGATATGTTTTTAAGTAACAGAGATCTTTGGTGAAAACAGTATCATATTTGGAATTAAAATTCCATACATGTAATCATCTAGATTATTCCTTGGGATATCTTTTGTCTTAGAGTGCCTGTTTACTCATGTGGATGATAGAAATAATAGTGAGGCTTTCAGTGATGTTAAGATCAAATGAGAAGTAGAAAGATCTTTACAAAATACAATATAGATATCTATTATGTTTATTATCTCATTTAAAACTGTTTGCATACATTACAATAATCTTTTCCTGATTTTTAAGTTTAACATAATAATTCTAAGGAAAAACAATATAGAGATGATCAAATTGTTAAATGATGAAGAATAGCCTGATACATATACATGAGATTTCTAAATATATGGTATCTTGAAGCTTTCAAAGAACATCTAGAAAAGATGGGAAAAAAGACAACTGAGCTAGAAAAAAATTAAGAAATTACAAAATGACTTGGTGAGTGGTTCTGGGAGGAGTGAATGTGAAAGCTAGCTAATAATTGTAACAAAACCAAAGTAAATTATCTGTGAATTTGTGTTGTTTACAAAATCACAATGTAGGGAAGGATATAGATAGAGCAATTAGCACATATAATTAAAATAAAACAATAAATAAATGAATGATATTATCCTATTTTAGAGAATAGTATGGAGAGACAGCAATAACACGTTAGTTTAGGTAGAATAAATGAAGAAATCAGCTGAGTAAGTTGGAAATATCTACTGATATTTTACATGTATGTATTTATTTTGTCTCAGTATTTTATCTCTTATCTTCCCAGTGTGTGTACATCCTGGAAGCTTTACTTTTAACAGTGTTTCGAAACAAAGTGAATACCAGTCTATGTAGAAATGCTTAAATCATTCTCCAAATTGAAAAGAAGAGAAAGTGTACTGTAATATGATAAGTCAAAGAAAGGAGAGAGTGACAGTAAAGCTGTAGCTAGTTCAAGAAGGAGCTCACTGTTTTTTGACAGAGAAATAATGTTTGTGAGGGCAATGAAGATGTGCATAATTGTTGCATATTTGCAAATGAATTTAAGAAATTATAGGAGATAAGAGAAAAGAGCAAGCATTTATTGACATATAAGAGGAGTTCAGAATTCTGGACTCAATAAACCTGACTATAATATCTATTCTGTAAAATTATGTCATAAAATTTCATGCATATGTTCTGATAAAAATTTCATAATACATCGCAGAAATATTTGTTCAAATTTCCATGATTTATTGATAATTTTTTAGATTAGCAAAAATATTTATAATTTTTCCAGATGAATGGAGTAGAAGGTTTAAGTTAGTTTAATTGTCTATGAAATTATAATATAAGACCCCAGGAGAGAATTATCAGTAGTAGAATGAGCAGGGGATCAGTAACAGAGAAAGCAGAAACTGTCCTTGCATTTAGACTTTGGAGTCAATCTTAAGGGCAGAAATAGTCTATCTTTTCATTTTAGCTATCTATCTATTTAAACTGGATTTGATTTATTTCTGGTTAATCTCTCCAATCTTGAGTTTTCTCCAAAGTCATTTAAAAATTAAAATGATACTACTCTGAAGATAATAGTAGAAAAAAATATGGTAGGTAAGAAGATCTACATCAAACACTATGGCAAAATAGATTTGGAGAAGATGTAATTAACTATTCGAATTTGGGCAAAAAGTAAAATTAGTAGCCTCAAGGGTAACAGCTGTGGAGACAGCATGCATTTGACCTGCAGCAACGTCTCATCTTACTCGGAAGAGGACAAAAGTGCCTCCCAAGAAAGACTAGAACAAAGCACTCTGTTGGCTCATAGGAGAAACACTAAAGCTATTTTGCAGCAGCATTCATGCCTCCTAGGAAGTCTGTCCATGTAATGCTCTGTTCTCTGTGTAACGCTTTCTTCAAATTTAAAACAAACCTTGTATATAATTGATATCTTCAAAATATGAGACTCTTGCCTCCAAAGAAAGGTCAACTGTATTACTCAATAAAAATGCTAAAATATGAATTTTTCCAACTTAACAAAATAAATTCAAAAGCACTATATGTAGATATACCACATCTTTAGGCAAGATACTCAATATATTTTTTCTTTCTTTATAAAGATGTTTAAGGTGATTTTAAATAGCATGCTTAATAAATGTCTTGAATGGCAATCAACAGTCACAATAATAATTATTACGTTCAGATGATGAAGTTAGTAGACACTGAAAATTTGGAATGGATGAGAATGATGTATATCCTAAAAAAATGTAGCCAGTGTCAACCCAGTTTGACGAAAAAAGGCAAAAAAAAACCCACAAAATAATTATCAAACACATTTTTCAGGACATGAAAGTATAGTTTGTTTTTAAAGAGAAATAATTATTTTACTGTGCACAATTAATCATCTACAGGATTCAGTGATGAAAGTACTTCTGGAAAAAGATAAACTACAGCTGTGGTGAAGACTCAGAACAATTCACAAATTTTGATTTGAAAAAAAGAAATATCATAACAGAAAAGAGAAGTTGACCTTGAAATGTCTGAAAAGTTTGCACGCTTGAAATAAGGACTAGTTCCAGTTTGGGGAGAGTTAGGGAAACCAGATTCTAAGCAAGTGTATGGGCAAACATTAGGAAGCAGTTCTGTGTGACAGTTCAATGGGAGGGTTCGGGGGTTTGTATCTTTTTGACCTATTTTTACAGATAATTATACTAAATGTGGAGTCACAAGTACGCATCATCCTGATCATCAGGACCCCATCTTGGGCCATGTCACAAATTTTCATTACCAAGGGCCTTTTCATTGTACTATAAGTAGCTTCTGAATCGTTCAAATAAGTATTTCAGTCAGCCACTGTCAGGAGCACGGGCTTCCTGGCTATATGATCTCTGAGGTACTATAGATTCTAATACTTCACGATATTAATGTTGAAATAACAATTTATTGGCTAGAATATTTCTCCCATATTTGATTATATAAAAAAAAGTGGTAAAATTTTCAACTGATTTTGTAATGTGTATCTTTAACAATAAATGATGTTGACATAGTATTCATATCTCAACAATCACCAGATGGTATGTTTTCTAGACAAGTCAAATTTATAGCAATGTATTTTTACATTTTGCAATGCAACATAAAGCCTAATAATAAGAACAGTATCCTGAAAGTATTAGACAAATCTGCAAGTATAACATTCTTCTCTCCTAGTGAACATCCTGTGAATTCATAAATATTTACATATTACAAGTTATAATTATGTAGCACTGGGGAAAGGGAAAAATGTAACTGTATATTTATATCCCAAAAGAATATAAAAGAACATTCATAAATTACAAATGTGAATTGTTCTACGATGGGTACCTACTGAGCTTTTGTGTCTTAAGACCAATACATAAGACAAGTTTCTACATCCCTTCATCATTGGAATAAAACAAAAACATAATTGTAAGTTTGAATGACTATGGATTGCTTATTATAGTTTCTATTAATAGTTATAAATGATTATGTATGAATGCACCATTGTATGTACTTGATAATGTAGAAGAGAGACTTTATATTGCTACAGGGATAATCCTCCTTAAGACACTGACAAGCATGATTATAAAAAATGTTACAAAGTATGTGTTTGCTTTAAAACAATTGCCTAAAATAGTACAGTTAAGTGGTATCTTATTATTGCTTTTCTATTAGTTGGCTTGCCACAGCAAATTTTATATCATAGATTAATCTGAACACTAATAAACGTCTGGAAAATATAAGAGGCTTTAAGTTTAGAAATCTTCTGTGCATATTTAAGTTTTGAGTTATTCTAAGGCTTTAATAACTGAAAATTGAGAATTTTTTTCTATAATTTTGAACTGTTTCCAAAATATCATTTACCTTTGTTTTAATTTTTTTTCTTAATTTCCATTTATATTTTTACAACAAAAATTCAAGTGCTTTAATTAATTCATGACTGCATTTTTATGCATATTTCTGTAAGTGCATTTATATATTAGAGTAAATTCAGCCCTCAGATAGCCTAATCGCTAAGGTTGACAGCACTTATGCAGCAATGACCTCCAGTCATCTGATCAAATTTGGGGGTTACTCACTGGCTGTAATCAAATATATTCTCATCTCTTATTTGAACAAATCATACAGAAATTGAATACAATTTTTTATGAACGCTAGCAATATGTTCACTTCTCTGATAATTTTGACATTAAAATTCCATCTTAATAATCCCATCCTTCAGGCTTTGAAGACTCTTAAGGTATTAAAGCAAAATTATCCTAAGCAGTTAGATTATAATGTATTTAAAGATTAGACATTTCATGTTGCATATTAACTGCTCCACTTCCCAGGAAAAGAAAACTATGCTGATTTTCTCCTCTATAATTTATACATTTCAAAAGCTGTCTAAGTTTGAAACCATGATTTCAGGGAAGCATACTTTAAATGGACTTAAATGCTAGAAAGAGTTTTAGAGATAGTATGTAATGGCATATTTTGATGAATTAGAAATAATATTTATTTAATTTTATTTCAAAAGAGTATACTATATACTGGTAGCCTTTAAAGTTCAGCATGATAAATGCTTTACACATTGTAAATAGTTAATGGAAACAGTCACCTCTTCTATTCTAATTTATAGTTCTACCTCCTTTAACTGTAGATAATAGGTAAAATGTTTATTGTGTTTATACTTCATTATGTGGAATAAGAGAAATTAAAGACAAATGTAAATTATTAGATGAGAAAATGACCTATCATATTGTTTTCAAGGTTTAAAAGGAAAGAAACTGAAATATCATTAATTGTATTTTACATCTAAAAGACCTATATGTAAGCCATTCATAACTATACTAATACTAATACTATACTATAACTATAACTATACTAATACTATACTAATGTATTTTGAAATTTCCCCAAAGAAAATTTTGAGACTATTAATATATTTCAAAAGCAGTAATAAAAATAATTCAAGGCTTTTTGCTTCTAAATCTTGTTTCATTTTTATGACCATGTTTCTATATGTTTCACATATAATTAAAAGAAGTTTTGAAAAGTTTACAAATTAATATAAAACAATATTTCCCATGATCTGATTGTTTGTCAATCATAAAAATTGGGAATAACAAGAATAGAAACTTTGCTGGACATCGTATGCATGTTTGTAATCCCAGCACGTGGGAGACTGAGACAAGTACATCACCATGCTTTTGAGGCTAACCTGTGCTATATAGTATAAGCCTGTATGGACAAAAGAACAAGGAATAAAAACATTACATGTATATATAGCATTCCATTATCCTTTCTGCACCAATTGAGGGCAATATCTACTCACCAAGTTCTATTTTCTTTAGAAAAAAGAATAGAAATAGTAACTCCTCATGTTGTATACATGTGTGTGTGTGCATATAAAAATTGATATAAAATCACTTCATTTTATCTTGATTTGACTTAAATATTAATTACTCAGTCTTAGATTGAATCCCTAAAATTCTAGTCTGAGACTGATTTAGAGTACAGACACCAACAGATGAATGGGAACGTGAGATACCAAAGAGAGTGGTGTAGTATTTTGCTACTACACAATAAACCAATCCAACACAGTTACTTAAAAATGCCATCCATGCTGTTCTTCCTGTTGACTGAGATCTCCTCTTAGGTTTTGGTTGGGATATCTCAGGGAATTGTAGTTGGTCTGTAGTGATTGTAGTTGTGAAGCAACCAAATAGCAAGATATGGAAAGACTGACAATCATTTTGTCCCTCTAATTTTATGGCCTCTTTTACTGCATGTAACTTCTCCAGGATACATGATTTAATTATCCACTGAAGGTTAAGTGGATAAAAGATTAATCACAGTAAAACAACATTGTCATTAATCCTTCTTCAAAATCTTTCTATCCCCTTCCAACACACTGATCCAGGCATTCTTCTAGCCAATTTTTGAAGCATTTCTGGATGTTCTCTTTCATTTTACTGTAATGGCTGCCTAGATGCACTAAACTTACCTGAAATATTTACTTTCTGTGATAATTTTGACTTTGTGAAAGATCCATAGATCACCTGATATTAGATGAGTTGAATATAAATACACTGTAATGTTTTAGGAGCCTGGCTTTACTTTGGGTGGGATTCACGGTAATTTTCCGTCACACACTGTAAAGACAAAACTTCCAGAAATGCTTCAGAAAGTGATGATAATGATTGTGTAAGTATGCTCAAAGGAAAGAGGAATATTTTGAAGGGGATTAATGATCATATGACTTTTATTGCAATATTTTTTAAACTTAAACATTCACCCTATATTGTGATCAGCTATTATAGATGATATTTCCACATGTCTGCATTTGGTTATAGTCAGATTTTTATGTGGGATCTCAAGCCTCCCAAATATCCCAGAAAGGAAAAAGAAAAGTCACTATAAAATATAGGCTTGAACTTCACAAAGTCAGTTGTATTACTTACTGTAGGATGATGGAAGTTCAAGGGACAATACAGATTCAAAGAGAGGGGACACTCTAGAGCATGAATAGTTGGAGGCTTGCTCTTTAGGAACTCCTTTTGAAAACTACTGATAGCAATCTCAAGAAGAAAGTTTATTTTTTGAAGGTAAATGTAGAGTTTTCCTGTCCATACCTTTTCCTGGTTAAAAAAAAAAAAAAAGAAAGGATGGAGAAGAGTATACAGAATTATTTAGAATTACCTCACTTTAGAAGTGAGGAAGCAGAAGTATTTATCCACAAGCATTTGGCCTTGTTTAAGGGATACATTTGCAGGAAAAATCTTTCTGGCTCCAGGCTGCAAGACACAGCCAAGAATGTACACAGCTAAGGCTCGGGAAATCCCTCTCAAAAAACACAGCAAGAATTTGCAACAAGAACTTGTCAGAAACAGATTAGAATCATAGGGTGATGTAGGATAAGTGTATAAGACATAAATATACAGCTAACAAAAGTCATGCTTAGCCCAAGGGAACAAAGCACATCAGAGTATTGGAAGTTCAATCCTTACCATTCTTCACTTACTTTATTGTTCTACCTACCCAGTAGAAGAGCTCTCTTGGAGACATTTGCTTTAACCACATCTGTGGATTTTAAAAATAGATGTTTCTCCAATCAGGTTTGTATTTGTAAAAATTTCATGGCTTAAATTAATCTTGTTTCAGAAATTTATGTATATTAATGTATATTAATATATTCCCTATGAAACTTTATATTGTACTTGGTATTCTTTCACTCATTGTGGCATTTACGTTTCACAGTCATACATTCATGTTTAAGATAAATTCATTCATTTTATCAGCTTTACTCAATTACTATATAAAACATCGCATTTCATTCATTCTTGTGCTAGATTTCATAAAAAAAAGAAAACATTTATGATACCACTGTTTTGAAGTGACTAGGGGTCTAATTCCATGACAATATCACTGAAGAAGAACTAGATAAGGAAATATGGAAGGAATGTAAGCAAATAAAGTTGGAACAATATTGAGGAAGTCAAAATATCAAAATAAAAGCAGATTTCTCAGGACAGGCAGATAGAACAGGCAGAATACTTCCACCAGATCTGAAAATGATCTGTTAAGGAATGAGAAAAACAGATAATTTATCTAAGAGCTCCTTCTTAAGAAAGTAAAAGATACATTTATCTTTGCTTTAAATTAAAAGTTACAAAATTTAAACTTACTAGCATTTGAGTTGAGTCTCCATCCTCTACAAAGAACTACTTAATAGAGCTCATACTGCAGAGTAATTATACAAAAATGTCCTGAAGTGGTGACAGAATCTATGGAGTCTCACTTGGATTCTGATACTGGGGATTTTGTATTATTAAATATTTGCAGCAAATTGTTAATAGTTTTTACAAAGTTATGGGCTTTTTTATGGATTTTTAAATTTTATTGTGAATGTAGTTTCAAATATTGCTAGGAGTTTTATTGAGATATAATTTTTTCTCAATTTGTTAATGAGATAAATTATATAATTCTAATTTTAGCTATTGAGACAACTGTAGTTTTGAGATAAAGCCAATTTAGATATGATATAGTGTCAATTTCAGAAATGACTGCATCTGATTGCTAATAGTTTAAGAATATTATTTCTATATTCACCAGTAGGATTAATTTGAAACATTTTATTGCACTGCCCTTATTTGTTGTGAAATCATATTAGTTTAATAAAAATGAGTTGATATACTTTCTATTATTGGAAAATTTGGTAAAATTCCATCTTAGACATCTAAGATTTCGAGGGTTTTTTTTCTTTTTTCTTTAAGTCTTTTCTTTTTTTTTGTATAAAGATACTGTAATTGTTGGTTTTGCTATATGTGAGACTACTCATGTTTGTATTATTTCTTAACCAAATTTTGATGGACCATGACCCTAATCATCAATCATTCTATTTTGAACCATATCATTTAAGTCTAATAGTACTGAATTTATCTATGCAAATTTGCTGTTTTGAAGCCACTTTATTGATAATATTTTTACTTTTGCTTTCTTTTCATTCTTCATTAAAATTATAAAGTTTGTCTTATGACATTGGAAGAATCATTTTTCATTATTTGGTATTTTTATTTCATTAACTTCTGAATTCTTTTTTATAGGATCTTTTTTTGTCTTTGCTATCCACTAAAATTTGTAGATATATTTTCTTTATTTTATTCTGTGTGGAAGAGCCTGGAAGGCTCTCCTTGAACAAAGAAGGATTACCTCCACTTTGTCTAAACCTGCCTTGTCTCCATGTACTGATAGGCACAGAGTTGATTAGTTCATTTACTTTTCCCTTCAGTTGGCTGTCAGGAATGTAAGTAGGGCTAGTTGAGGTGCTGATGTGTAATCTTTGCAATTAGGTGACAGTCACTGTTGCCCCGCACTGTGACTCCCCACATGGTTGAGTCCACCAGGATGAAGAGCCGTAGCTCCTGGGCTGTCAACTGGGTTCAAGAATTGAAATAAAAGATGATGACTTTCCAGAGCAGAAAAGTTTGCACATCAGTACGTCAGCTCCCCAAAACATTAAATGGTACTTCAGTGGTGTTATGCAGATTGCTCTTTCTGCATATCCTTCTCTCTGAATATTACAGAGGCGCTTCCAGACCTCCTAGTCAGCCCAGCTCACAGTACTCACATATTCCCACCATTCTTACCGTCATTTTACCTCAGCCCTCTCCTTTCTTCACGAATTAATAAAATCTGTGTTAGGCCCTCAGTTGAGGCCTCTGTTCTGATGAATCACTATCTAAGCTTGACTTAGGATCCCCCTTGGCAACCCATGACTGTAAGTATGTCTTAGTGTCTTTATTCTTGCCTTGAGTTACACTGGAAGTTGTAGATTGGAATTAACTTGCTAGGATTCCAATAATGCTTTTATGGGATCACAAATATAAACTTCTTGGACCATAACAAGGATGGGAAAGAGCTCTCTATAATTTTGAATATTTTTATTTTTTTCTAATCTAGACTTATATATATATATATATATCATATATATAATATTTAGCCATATACAAATCATATCATATATTTGTGAACCATATATATTACCATATTATATACATAAACCATATATATGACCGTATATATAGCCATATATATATATATGTATATATAATATTTAGCATCTGTGTTAGCTGCCACAAAACCAATCATAGTATTCTTTTAAATTTTATTCAAATTAATTTCAAATGTATGTAACATAAGAATTTTGCTTTAAAATTAATTTTTACTTCTTGCCATACATGTGTGATTTACTTTATTTTTAAATCATTATTTTAATATTGTGATCAAATAATATGCTCTATGGGATGTTGATAATTTTGAACTTAATGGGGAAGCATGTTTGCTCTTTGTTAATATCATATTAAATCATATTAATATTTTCAATATATACATATTGAATATATTTATAAATAAATATATTATCATACAAATATATTAAAATACATTTTAGCCAATAGTTGAGTGTGCTATTAATAAGTGTCTGTTTTATGTTGATTGTTCATTATATTATTCAAGACCTCTTCTGTTTCTCATTTTTATTCATTTTCTTCAATCATGCATAGAAGAACCACACTACCATCTCTCATAATGGCAGAGGACTTAGTTCTATCTTATAGTCATAAATTTTGCCTTATGCATTTAAAATTATATCATTATATGGATAGAATTTAGATTATTGTGGCATTTATTACATTGAAGATTTTATTATTAAAGTTACTTTTAATCTCTAAATAAGGTTTTTATCATTATGCACTACAAATATATACCAATAAAGATGAAATATTAACTAGCAAAAAACAAATCTTTGGCTGGCAACCTAATGTCCAAGAGAAAGAACACACAGTTTCAGTCTGCTCAGATGCCTGGGAACAGGAGGCCATTCTGGTAAACTTCCAGTCTGAATCCAAGTCCAGTGGCAGAAGACCAATGGCCCCCTGAAAATGCCAAGAGGAAGTGAACACTCTCCTTTGCTCAGCTTTTTGTTGTGCTCAGGCCTTCAGAATTTTGGAAATAATTCACTCATAATGGGAGAAACATTTGTTTACGTGGGCTAACAATTCAAATGTCAATTCCTTACAGGAACTCTCAGGTCTAAGAAAAAGGATTAGATACAATTCTGGACACCTTGTGGCTCATGCATTACATTAAATTAACCACCAAAGTGGTTCACACAGTAAATTTACCATCAGTGTACCTGGATCTAAGAGTTAAAAATATCTCTAAAAATGACATTTATCTGGATTTTAAAGCTCCCAAAACACAACTTATCACTATCATTTTACAGGATTTAATTGTATCCTTTCCCATAATTTATCTTTATCATTTTACCTAAAGTCAAGTATTACCTTATAGTTTTAGGTAAAGTTTACCCTCATGTTTAGCAGTAAAGCTGTTAATCACTTCGTAGTTCATATGAGGTCAAATCTTTCACCTGTAGCTTCTTATTTTGAATTTATATTAAAGAAATTCTTTTGGTGATTAAATGTTATATTTTGCTCTTATACATTTATCGATGAATTTTTGTCTATCTGTAGTTTTAACTACCAGAATATTTTTTGTTTATTTGGTTTTTTTCTCTGCACAATAAATTAAAATCAAGTTTATTGTCATGCTCTTAAGTGATTTGAAACTTCTCTTTGACTGATTTAAAATACTAAGAGTAGTAGGGCAAAGGTAGCTTATGTGTTTATTGAGCATAAGACTCTGGGTTCTGTAATTAGCAATGCACACACACACATGCATACATACACACACATGCACGCACACACACACATGCATGCACACACACACACATGCACACACACACACACACAAGTGCTGTAATAATGGTTTATTAAAAACCCTAGGGTATTTGTTTTTCACTATATAGACGTAAATTTATTTTGCTTGGATTTTATTTGGAATTCTGAATATCTAGGTTTATCCATTTCATAAGTTATGATTAATTATCATACATTATTTTTACTTATCATAAATTCCTCTGTTATACATTTTTATGAATTCTGGTTATAGTAATGCTACAGCCCACTCACTTTATCCTGCATTATCATCTAGAACAATCTCTCTCTCCTCTATCTTTTACTCTCCCTGTTTCACTGTTTCTCTCTGTCTCTCTCTTGTCTTTCATATTCCAGATAATTTTCATACATTTTCTTTTTTCCTTACATGTGATATGCATCAAGATTTTTTATTTTTTATTTTGTAAAGAACTATTTTTATAATTTCATTTCTGTCTCCATGTGATGCATATTTTTCAGCTCCCCTGTTATTTACTTAGTCATTTCTAATATTTCTTAGAATATAGTTACTTTATATTCTATGTATGATAACTACACATTTTACTCGTAACATTCATTGTGTGTGATGCTGGTTCTCCCTTAAATTACTTTGTTTTCTTTGTGTGTATTTGTATGTATGTTGCTTATAATACTAAATGACTGATACTTTCCTTGGAGTATTATTTTATGAAGTGTTTGTCACTTGGATTGAAACTGAGTTGCATCACCAAAGTTTATGCTTATATACTACCATTACCTTGGGGTACAGTGATAATAAAACTCTTTAAATTATGTACTTGATAATTTTTCATGCTTTAAACCATAATCTCAGTAAACGAATCTGCCTGAAAGTCAGTGTAAGATTACCAAAATATGGTACAGTGTTTCCCCTAACATCCAGGGCTGAAGTGAAAAATCAACAAATTTTCTTGCTGAATTATTCATGTTAGAATATGCTCCATTCACTTTTCTCTAAGCATAATACTTTGACACTCAGATTTATTTAGGAATATTCTATAATATTTAGGATGTCTGTCTTCAAGTGCTCCCTATGTGTTAACTTTTATTGTATTTTTCCCTGAGCCATTATCAAAGTAGAAGCCTTTGAACTTTAAGCCAAGGTTTAAAATAAGATCTCAAGATGAACTATTTGTTAATCATTTATCATCCAAGATTTCTACTTTCACTTCATATTTAAACTTGTGGATTCTTGTTTTATAAGAGTAGATATATTTAAATTCAGATTTATATTCAGCATATAAAATTTTATTTTTAGACATGAGTGGAAATGTGCTATGGTTTGTGTCTAGAGGTCCCCTCAAAGCCTCATGTGGTTTTGGAGGAGGCCAAATCTTGATTTTGTGATTGATTCTTGTGAATGTTTTGTAGTGCAAAGCTGAGATTAAGGGTATAAGTACTATACCTGCCATAGGACAGGTAGCCTGCATAAATATAATGGAGAGAAACAGACTTGTCTCCCCTTCTCCTCTTGCTGCTTTTGCTGTTTTCTGCAGCTGTGAATGGTTGCCCTCTGCCTTGAGCTAGCCTGCCTTGGAGCTGGCAAATTCTGGACTGAAACCTCTATAAACTGTGAGCCAAACCAACCTTCCCTCTTTAACTTTGGGTGTTGGGTATTTTGTCTCAGCAACAAGAAAAGTTACTAAAACAGAGTGTTACCAGGAGAGTCAAGCAAGCAAAACTGGAATGATATCAGCTGTTTTAATGGAAATAATTTAGTATAAGAATTGGTCAGTCTTGAGTACAGAACAGTCAGCGAGACTGAGGGAATCTGGAGATGGTAATTTCAGAAAAAAAACTTCCATGCCAAGAACTGGAAAACCAAGAAAAGATGGTGAAGTGATTGGAACTTAGAAATTTGGAGGATTGGTTTCTCAGACTTGAGACTCAATCTCTGAGGAAGAGAAGCTACTGGCATGGATTTATGAACTAGGGATCTTAAAATATTAAAGATTCAGAACTGCTAAAATAACTCCTAAGCACAAAGAACCATAAGGAATGTTCTGCTGAACTGATTAGGATGTATCAGAAGCTTATTGGGATCTCCACAAGAACTGCAAGTCAGAATAGTGGGAAGGGACTACAAGCCAGCCAGTGCTGGTATTTTGGAAGGAAGGTACCAAGTTGGGCCTAAGAATATAGGGCAGGGGGATCCAGAACAAACTAACTTAGCAACAAAACAAAAAAATAGGCTCAGCAGCATCACTTTAACAATAAGTAAAAGAAGAAAAATAATGACATGCATTCCTTCTTCCCTTTTTTTAGGCTTTATCACCATTTTATTTTTAGCAATCCCTTTTCCTTTCAAGAAAACTTAACAAGAGCCAGTAAGGTCTGCAGAAAGGTGTTTGTAGAATCCTTCTCCCAGCCCAGTAGGTGATTTGAGGATAAGCAATATAACCTGATAACTAACAAAATGTTCTATATTGCTAGAAAAGAACTTTTCTTAGTGGAATATCCACCGCCATTATTCTCCAAAGATGTAATCAAATTGACTAATCAGATGGGTTTGATGGGAAAATAATGAAGTTAAATGAATTGTACATTAGCGCAATTGTTTGGCTGGGTAAATACATAATTAATACAATGCCCCACGTTTAACTTCATAGTCCTTCTTGCCATTGTTTCTCATGAGCACGATATAGTTTTCTGGAATATTTCACCAGCAAAGAAACTTAGCCAGAAGTAGAGGCATCTAATTTGCCAGCTAGCAGTAGAACTTCAAGTTTAGCTCTCTGCCCCAAGGCAATGGTCAGTAGGCGGTACCCTGTCCTCACAGGGTTCCCTGACTTGTACTCACCAAAATCTAAGTGGCATCATAAAAGACTATTATCTTGGCCAGTGCATCTTGTTTTATATTTTAGGCAGACAAATTTTCCAGGAGAATATGCTCAAAATGGAACATATTTACCCCTTCACTAGTTTTGGCAACTCTATACTCTGATAGAAAAAACTTTATTCTTTTAATACTTCCACTCTTTTCCTAAAATAATGTTCTATTTATTACGTGGAGAAAGGAAATAATTCTTATTTCCTATGTTTCCCAGCTTTAACTGTGATCAGTGTTGATGTGGCAGTATACACATGTCACCAGGTTGATATATTGCTTGATGCCATCATTCTTTTCAATTTACTACATACTTCAAAGGCAAGCATATTTTGTAGTCACAAAATGTTAGTTGATATTTGTAAAATTGTATCTCTGTAGCATAAGAACCATGTTCTGCATCATTCTATGTATTGCTCAGCACTTGGACACTGAATCCAGCTAGAGCTTTATTTACCTAACAGGAATAGTCCTAAAGATTTATGCATGGTGAAAATTTATGGAAACCAATATGTCTCAGATGGTAATCAATTAAAAAGTTTTATGGAATTAAATAAACATTTGAAGCAAAAATTTAATTTTAGGATGTAAATGATTAGTGTCAAAGTTTGAAAGTTTACTTATTCCAAGTTTAATGCAATACAAAATATTATAAATATATAATTAGTTCTCATATATTCACAATTCAAACTATTTCAACAGGCTTCATTAAACAGGACATTGCATTAATTACACACATGGTTAAAGTAAAATGATTCAAGTCTAATAAATAATTACACATTCAAATACTGGATATATTTTAGCATAAGTTTTTTATCTTATAACATTTATGTAGAGATTAGTAATTATCTTTAAAATAATGAAGTAAATGTATAAAAAATATTTTCAGTATGCTCAGACAGGAAGAATTGTCCCATGCAAGAAAAACTGCTAAAATTCAAGCATTGTTTGGCTATATATATATATATATACTCAATCATATTCATTATAAGATCACATTTACATTAATGCCAATATTAATATTTTGAAGATAGATACCACTAATGATTTTATGAAAATTAACAAAGATGTTTACGTGCTTTTTTCTATCTGCATATATTGTTTAAGGCAATTTTACAACTCTTGTTATGATGACTTTGTTATGATTACTGTTTAAGGAAATTAAAGCATTCTGTTTCATACTTCTTGTATTATGTTTTTACAAGCTCAGTGGATCTGTGCCACATCAAAACATAACTGGAGAACTGCATTCAAATACATTAAATTAGAACTTTTGAAATATTTCTAAGTATAAAACTAAAATCTATATAACCAATTTTATTACTAGTGTTGCTAATATTCAGAAATTGAAATTTCACTTTTATTACTAAATATTATATTGTTTGGAGAATTTCAACCTCTGTAAACATGAAATATAATAAGTAAATAGAATTTATGCTATTTGAAAATATTTCTTCATTCAGATCCTATTCTGATAGTTAGATTATAAATTTTTTTAACCATTATATTTTATCATTTACTAACATTCCTTCTTTCCTTCCTTTGTGCTTATCCTTTTTCCTTTCTTTTTTTAAAATTTTATTTAAAGAGAAAAAAAAACAACCAGACAAAACAGAAAAATGGTAGCAACAATACAGAATTCCAAAGGGAAAAAAATAAACAAACAAACAAACAAAAAACCAAAACAACAATAAAAAAAAAGCACTAAGAAATCGCCACTTGATATGTTACATACTCTCATCATTGGAAATACTTGTTCAATTCCTTGTCCCTCCCTCCCTTCTTTCTTCCCTCCGTCTTTTCCTACTTTATTTTTCTATCCTTTTGTCCTTTTTTCCAGCTTCATTTTTCTATGTGACATTTTTGGTTCACTTTGTCGTTTATATCTCATTTCTTTCAATAATTCTGGAACTTGTTAGATGAATTTAGAATGGAGAGTCTGGTGCCAAAGGTTACCTTTCTTTGTATCAGTGAGTCATCTTCAGGGCTCTGTGTCTGGAGAATAAGTCAGTTTCATTTCAAACCACTAAGATAACTGGCACATTAACCAGAAATGTCCATCTGACTCAAAATTCTAAATGTCTTTTTGTACGCCCAAATGAGCCATGATCTCACGTATGAGGTTTGGTCAACGCCATCACAGATCTGTAGCACATCTACAGTCCATCTTTTCTCTTGTGAGAGTTAAAAGCATTTTCCAATAGTCCTTTCTGCCCACCCACCACGGCCCCCCATTGTTCAAATAATGCAGGGACTCCACTTGCAGGTGGGTGCAGTTAAAAGCCAAAATGACTTTCTCTAAAGATTTCCTGGGTCAGTTTCCTGGGGCAGGAGCTAGTACACCCTGTAGGTCTATGATTCAGGCACACAAACTTTTCAAGGAAATGTCAGGGTTGTCCAGCACTCTCATTTTCACACTAATCTTGGCAAACATGGGGACCTGTTATAAAACAGTTTCAAGTGTTCTTTGTATCAAATATTTTCTTTATTATGTAATGATCTTGTATTTATTTTATAAGTAAAAAAAGAAAAAGAAGCTGACAGTTTTCTTAGGAAACATGCTTTACACACTCCCATGTGTTATATACAAAATGTAAACCTTACAGCTATTTTGAATAGGATGTTTTCCAAACTCACGGTCATAATTAAAATATTTTCTAATTTTGTCTATTTTTCTAAGCAAAAAAAGAATTTCGCCATGTGCTTGAATGTCCTTCTTATTTATAACTTATCAGTCTGCATGTTTACATCGTTAATATATATTCATTTCAAACACACACACATACTTGTTTACATGTGTTACAATGTTCCTTTTCTATTTCCCTTTTCATTTCCACAATGTCCAGTTCCCACACACTCTTAGTCAAGATATGAATAAATATACATTTCAGTATCAAGATATATGTCTTAAAATACTTAGATGCTAACTGCCAAATAACTCTGAAATAACTGTGGTTATAACACAACTTTTCTCTTGGATCGCTGGCACAAGGAAACATTCCTCATAAACTAGTCTAGAAGTTACTGGTACCTTGTGTTAAATGTGTTGCGTAAGTCAGTGCTGTACCACATTTTGTGAATATTTAAAAGTTAATTCTAAACATGTTCACAAAAGGAAAGGCACACACATAAAATGTACTGCCCATGCATGTACTTATATATTCTTATATATACAGAATATGAAGAAAGAGAAAATATTTTGAAAGTACATTGCAAGGTACATCTAAACATAATGTGATGAGGCCCTTGCTTAACATATAAAAATGGAGGTTTTCTTTCAGGACCATTTATAGCAAATTGGGGGTATTTTCTACACTAATCACATAACCATGGGTCCACAGTTCTAAAAATTGTCTTGCAAACCTCTGTGTATAAATATCCTCAAACATTTTTCAAACCTTCTCTCTTTATGCTTATGTTAGACAAAATCAGAAATCTAAGTACTATATATATATATATATATATATATATATATAGTCTGTTGCCAGTCTATCTATCTATATGTGTGTGTATAATTTTATCTATTAGATTATAAATTTCTTGAGTAATGACAATGACTGTGTTATGCTTTCTACCTTGTTCTTGGGGTGTATCAGTAGTGTTTGTTTAATGAATGATTAAATCAATGACATATTATCACAGTTGGACTCAAAATAGGTACATAATAAAAACATATTTAACCATATATGTTACAGTTAAAATCCATAGTTCTCATTAAAAAGGAATTTTAGTCTAGCAAAAATAATCATATTGTCCCTCTGTTTGCACAAGAACGTGAAGAATCTTCACAGGTTGGAGGAGAGCGGTATTTCTCTGCAGGCCATGAGCAGATTGATACAGGCAAGAACATTTTGAAGCTCCTTGAGTCCTGACTCCCTTCTTCTCCAGAGACCCTCAGCTCTGACAAGTGACCTCTTTACCTTGTATTGGACATATTGATCCAGCAACTACTCACAGAATCTTCCCTGGTTTTCTGCTTTCCAAAGCACACAGCGCTGTGGAGTTGACCTCCAGTCTCCCCAGTGCTGCAGATTGCCCCCTCCCCTCTGGCATGTGATGGATATGCCCTGACTCCATGATATTTGATGGCTAGAAACAGCTTTTCTCACTACACACAATATTAAACTAAAAACACTTTTTGGTCTTAAAGAGCTAAATCTCTATTTAACAGAAACTCTACTAATTATAAACTTAAAGAATGAAACAATTAGGAAGACTTCAATAAATGAAAAGTATAGACAACTCTGTAGCAAATTCCAAAGAAAGTGCTTATTAAATGAGAAAAGAGAATGTAATGTCTAGTAGGAATGCTGTGAAGCTGGAATATTCAATTAAGCATCCAAAATTTATTAAAAACTTTTTTAAAAGTGGGCATAGGTTTTTTTTTAATAAACGTGAACATTCCTCATTCAGCTAGTAGAATTAGAATTTGAGGCCTAATGCACATGAAAGATTTTAGACATAAAGCTTGCACCCAAATATAAAGCTCATTTTTCTTTCAAAGAGTTTTCACTTGCTGCAGGAAGTTACCAAAAATAGGGCCAGTTCCCAACGGCATTCTTACTACATTTGGTACGAAAATGAAAGGATCTCAGTCTCCTGACCAAAGAGTCCAATAAAGTGTAGCTGATTCCAGCACAGACTCGAAGTCACAAACAT
>PVJX010001730.1:108128-150964 GCA_004027295.1 Dolichotis patagonum
AAAGACATCTGAAAAGAGTTTTGAATTGCTCCAGAAAGAAGTTATGTTCACAGATTGCATTGTATAACCATTATTTTAAATATAGATTAAAATATATATTTTATGTGGAGATAGGTATAAATATATGCACACATTTATTCCTTTATTTTATTATTTCATCTGTCAGGTAAATCTCAGGCTTTTATATTCTTGTGTATGTAGACTATATTCTGTACTGTTATGAATCAGATGCTTTAGTAAATGTATAGAGCTTTAGCAGTGATTTTTATTTCAAATCACTGAGTCTGTTATTTCTTTATCATTCATCTTACTATATCACAAAATATTTGGTATAGGATTCTTGGAATGCATGATGACCTAAAACTACTGAAAAGTTTAATATAAAAAGGTAAAGATTTCAGACATTATAATTTATCTCCTCTATATAGTTTTCCTTTTTTTAATAGGGTTTTGAGTCAAATTGCATCTTGATGAGGACTGCATCAAGGATTCCTCTTGATGAGGAATAGGAAAGTAACTATGATAGAAAAAAGGACTTGTTTCTAAAATAAAACCATTTCAAGCTATATACTTTTAAAGTTAATTAATGGATAGCCTACATGATATAGTAAAGATTTTTCGGAGTTTTCTTTATGGGAAGAATAGTTTGAAACAAGTGTTAAATGAATCAGCTTTTCTAAATTTGGTGTTTTAGAACTTTATAATTTAACTTCCTTTGGCAATGTGGCTTTAAAGGTGATTTCACTGACAACATAGATTTGTTTTAAAGTTAAACTAATTTCAGTAGTTCTCTAGAGTTCTGGCAGTTTGTAATATTAGCATTCTATACAATGCAATTTATCTAATAGAAAAATATTCTACAAAATTACTGAGACTCATTATCAGTTTTTCATTGTACACATAAAAAAATTCAGATCCCTGTAATTATAGAACTGATATTATTTAAATCAGCTAGCTGATTGTGATCAAAATTTAAAACTTTCACATATGACTAGAAGCTGAAAAGAAATTTAGCATGTGACAGCTATTTCAATATGCATGTCTCAGTGAAATTTCTGAGTAAAATTAGAAAACCATGAACTCTAGTTAAAAGAGTACCCGTGAAATTTGCAACAACTAACATCTAAATGGTGATTTTCCTTTATTAATTTAATTGATTGTTTATGTCTGATGCATATGCAAGAGTTCCTGAAGTCTTTCAGACCCCTGTGGTTTAATATAAATCTCAAAATATTAAAAGTGTCTTGTAGAAAATTAGAAAGCAGATGAGACACTTCAGGACACAAGATAATTTTAGATGTGCAAATTTTAAAGCGATTTCACACAATTACCCTCTGTTTGGAAAAGGGAGAGGGAAAAAGAAAAAGAGAGACAGGACAAGAAAGAAAAAGAATGTAACTCTTTTTGTTTTATGATGATTGCTTTTGTATATCATGTTTATCAGATATATTCAAAACAAAAAGGATAAATTTCCACAAATATGAATGACATAATGCTCTAAATAGTTATCTCTCAGGTTATCTATGACTGCGCTTTTTCCCATCTTCAAATCAAGTGTCACTTTTGCACTTATAAATTATAAATTTTCAAGTTAATTACTGCAAGTTCTATGATAATTTGAAAAGTATTATAAAGAACAGCCTTGTGTGAATCCCAGACACACCAGGTATTTTATGTAAACAGAAAAGAATATCATCTGCTTTATAATGTTTGTGTCACTTAAAATTTATGGGAGTATGTTTTGGTAATCCTTTCATGTAACCTCTAACATCATTGAAAAGAATATTATGTATTAAAATGACAGAAAATTTTGAATCTGGAAAATGTAGGTAAAGTCTTAGTTCTGTATAATATTTCTACATGAGTTTTAACTAAAAATCTTAATGTTTCCAAGAAATGGGGTTTATAATAGATAGTGTTCTCATACATTTTAAAGAAATTATTCTTTTAAATATTTGGAAAAAATGTATCTTCACAGGATGCTATATCATCATTAACATAAATATCCAAATATTTAAAAGTTTAGTACTTACTGTTTCCTCAGAGAATCTGATGAACATATAATCATTTAATTATTTATGCAATACTTTTTCAATGTAATCATGAGTTTTATAGAAGAAATTTCTGATCAAAAACATCTTATTAAATATACACAGACATTTTAAAAATTAGGATGTATTTAGCACACTTTTAATTTAAAAACAAAATTTAATATCAAAAATTCTCTAACCACACACATGTGTTGAACCTAAGGATTTCACAATGCAAATACCAACTCTAGGAACCTGAAATAGGCTATCCTGAAATACACTCTTTTGGCCTTTGTATTTTTTCTAACTGGCTATTTTCAGAAACTGTAGACTCAGGGAACAGCCTCTGAAAATATCCTTTTTAAAATAACATTTGCATCTGTAAGTATAGGGAGCAGCTTTCCTGTCACTAAAATTATGTAAGTGAATTTATTTGTAAAAACATAGAAAGTTAATAGATCTTCATGATAACTTGGGAGAGACATCATATAATACTTCATAAAAGAAGTGTGAGTTTTGCTTGACATTGAAATATGTACAACATCTTTTGCATTTTATCACAAGTATGTTGGATTCTAAGGTGGGTCAAAGAGTGTGTTTGGATCTTAAGTGTTCCCTCAAACATCTTGTGTTGATGGCTTAGTCCCAAACTGATAATATTTGAGGGTGGTAGAAATTCTAGAGGATAAGGCTTAATTGGTGGAAAGAAATCACAAAAGGCATGACTTTGAAAGCTATACTTTGTTCCACACACTCTTTCTGCTATGAAATTTTGCCTGGTTTCAATCTCCAAGTAGATCACGGAAGCAAAAATTTAAAACTATGGATCAAAAATAACTGTTTCCTCTTGGAAACAATCAGTATGCACACGAAATTGGTTGGAGAAAGAAAACATGGTATTTATGTGCAACAGAGAAGTATGCTGCCATGAAGAAGGATAAGTCACTTGTAGGAAAATGAATGCACCTGTGGCCATAATGTTATTTAAAGTAACTCAGAAACACAAGCTTAAATATCACAAGATTTATCTTTTATGAAAGACTCAATAAATATAAATTGTGAAATAAAAGAGATGATAGGAGAAAAGAGAGTGAAAAACAATAAAAGTATTGTATCCAGCACGGACAATGTATCAAGAAGTATATCCTGGCAGACCAGACAATTTTGATCAAGACAAATATTGAAAATAATACATCAAACTATATACTATATGGGTAAAAATATTATCAATTCTTTACAACTTACTCCAGAAAATTGAAGCAGATTGAGTAATTTCAAATAAATTTTATGAAATTACCATTAACAAAATACCAAAACCAAGAAAATGTATCATAAAAAAGAAAAACTTCAGATGAATAGTTTCTATGTATATAAATTCAAAATTCCTAACAAAATATTATCAAATTATATCTAATATTAAATAAAGAAATGTCTCATGAAATTTATTTTAGGTATAAAATAGTATTGGTATATATCAGTGAATATAAAACATCACATCAAGCAAAAGAAAACAATCCATATTGATTGATTCAGAGAAACATTTGAAAAACCCCAATAGTTGTTCATAATAAAAATTCTCAGTTAATGAGGAGTATAATGGGAGCAAGGAACAACTTCTTCACCATACCTGTTCAACATTGCTGTATAAAACCTAGCTAATGCAATGAAACAAGAAAAAAAAACTGGATCAGTAGAAAGAAATTTAAAATTATTGTAGATGACTGTATTGTCTCTGTGCAAAAATGTGAGAAAATAATTTAGAAATACTTTGTTATAAATAACTTTTATAACTTTGTAACTTTAATAAATTTATTGCATTTATAAATTTTAGCACAAAAAAGCTAAATACTATGATAAATTACTTCTCAACTAAGCAATTGGAATTATAAATTTAAAAACTAATACTTATAATATTATTAAAGCAAAATAAAGACAACCAAATATATGCAGGAAAATTATCAGTGGAAGATTATAAAAAATAACAAGGAAATCAAAATGCTGCTAAATAAATGAAAAGATATTCTGTAGCAATGATAGGAAGATCAGTATTATAATATTTTGAAAAATTTTTCTATAGCTTCAAGGCAAATATAAACAAATTGTAGTATAAAATTTTGTAGATGTATCAAATTAATCATTATATTTATATGATACAAGAATAATAATATCATACCAAGGAAGAAGAACAGTTTCAAAAGATTATTATCTGACTGTAAAATTTACCATAAAGCCATAATAATCAAGGCCACCTGGGTATAGAAACAATAGAGATGCAACATAGACCCATGTAACTAAAGTCATTTAGTCTTTGAAGAAGAAACAAAAGCAATGAGGAAAGGGTATATTTTCAACAGAAATTATTGGAGAAATAAAATAGATGGGGGAAGGAAGATTAGAAAGAAAAGGTGAGAGGAGGAGGAAAAGGAGGAGAAAGAGCAAGAGTAAGAGAAGAAATGAAAAAGGGAAGAAGAGAAGAGGGAAAACATAATACTTTCTTTTTCCCATTGCAAAGGTCATGGATCAAAACCCTAAAAAATGTCAAGTAATGGAGAAAAGTATATGCAATTAATTTAATCAAAGTTTTGTACAGAAGAGAAACTTGTAAAAAGAATATCATAAGGAGAAATTTCCTTTTTTTTTCTGAGTCAGTGTCTTGCTATGCAGTTTAGACTGGTCTTGAACTCACTATGTAATCTAGGCTGGCTTCAGACTTGCAACAATCTTCCTGCCTCAGCCTTCTGAGTGCTGAAATTATAGGAGTGCACCACCACTGAACCCAGCTCAAAATTTGTGTGTTTTTGTACTTACCTTCATTCAAGAATGGACAGATATGTAGAACTATGATTGAAAACATAAAGGGATATGAATTAGTGGAAATAACCTGGAGAGAAACTAGTGAAGTCTGTTAAGACTCCTCTTACCCTCTCTTCTTCTAGATATGAGACAGGACAATTTGTCACATAAGGCTTTTCAGAAAAGGCAGATTTTTGGGAATATTGTTATAGTCACCACTTATAATGCAAAATAGGATAAAGCCCAAGAAAGAACTGCAAGGTGCTGCAATTTCAAGCAGCATGTTCAGAGCCTTAACAAAATGAAGCAAGTAACTTCTAGAAAAATAAAGTAAGAGAAAATAGGTATGACTATGAATTTATGGCAAATTTTTAGGTAGAGCAAAAAAAGCAAAACCTGTGAAAAAATTAGTTTACTTTATTATGCTAAATACTTACACAGCACATAGTTGATAAAAGTCTTTTTAATAAGTATACAAATAACTCATACAATTGAAAATTAATAAACAAAGCTATTTAAAAATTAGATCAAAGATCTTAACCAAGCTACTGCTACCATGAAACCAAGCTAACCAAATGGCAAGGAAACACATTAAAAGATGCTCAACGTAATTCACATTATAGAACTGAAGTTTAAAACAATAGTTATGTAACACTATGCATCAAGGCAAATATGACTAAAAACCTGACAATTGAAAATATCCATAGCTAGCACACATGTAGAGCAAGGGATTCATTCATTTTTTAGCAACAGTACAACCATTTTCAAAACTGGCAAGTCACTCTTACAAAGTTAAACTTAGTCTTACAGTATAGTCAAAGAATTGTACTCAGATATTTATCCAACTGATTTTAAAAATTTTATTCATGCAAAATACCATACAAATGTTAACAGTCAATTTATTTATAATCTTCCAAAGCACAAAGCAGCAAGATATGATGAATATGTTATGTTCAATATTTAAATTTTTGTGCATACTGCGGTTTCATACAATAAGTATTCTTTAGTGATAAGAATAAATAAGCTATGAAACAATGCCAAAACAAAAATGAAACTTAATTGCATACTGAAAAGTCAAAAAAGGACTGTATGGAAAGGATACAAACTGTAATTCCAACTACATGATGTTCTGGAAAAAGCAGAAATATGCAGCCATTAAAAAAGTCAGGAGTTGCCAACATTTCAAGGATTTCGAAGAGGGTTGAATTGTTGAAGTACATGAAGTTTCCTAGTATAATAACACTATTCTCTTACCTTTTAGTGTACTTATGAAACCATGCTTTTGTTAAAAGCCATAGAGTACTTCAAAGCAAAAAGTGAGTCTTAATATAGGCAGAGTTAAAAATATTGTAGGCATTGGGCTGTGCTACTATGAAATTCAGTGAGAAAAACTCATGTGATTACAGATTTATGAATTTGTAATACAATTAAGTTAATGAACTTTATTGAAGAGAATAAGGAAAAATATTAATGCCTGATGTCATGATAGTACAAACAAAAACAATCATACATGAGCACTATATTATATTTTAAATTTGCTTTTCTTGGCAGTATTTATTAGAATATCTGATAGTGTTACACATGTACACTGCCACCAGACGAATGTGAGCAAGAACAGATGATGCAGCTAGGTTTCTCACTGTTAGGGCGGTACATTATAGATAAGCTAAAGGAGAGACTAAAATGATTTAAATTATGGATTAGCATTGCATCCCTTTGATTGAACCATGGGTGACCTAATACATAAGAGTAAAATACTAAAATATTTCTAGATATGAACGTATAGTATACAGACATATATTTTCTTACTCTGTCATCTTAGAAATCTAAAATAAAAGAAGTTTTCATATGAGTAAACATACATGCAACCCAGATATTGATTTCCTATAACATTTTTCAGTAAATCAAATTGGTCATTCTTGGAGCCATAACTAAATGTATGATTATGACAAGAAATGAATGGGAAGACCCTGAGACATTTTAAGAGCTGGCAAGTAAGGAAATTCCCATGCCAAAATGATGTGTCAAAAGACAGAAAAGCCACTAAAGGGAGCCCTCCAAAACCTAAGGTAACTCTTGATATGCAAGAAAATAAAGTATTAGATTATAAAACAAACTTATATTAATATAAGTAAACTATTGAATAAATTAAGTCTTTGGTGATAAGTAGATTTCCAAATAGAATATTCTAAATAATTTTTAAATCCTCTGATATATGTCAGCATACATTTCCCCCATTCAGTTTGTTTTCAAAGACTAAGTTACGAAAAGCTGATAACAACAATTTATTTTGGAAAATTTTGGAGAACTCACTTGTTCTATCATTCAAGGTTAATACCAACTGTGATGTCAAGTTGATAGTCCATACCACTGATATGATATGCAAATTATAGTATTCCCCTGTACTCTACCTGCTAACCTTATATAACCCCAGCTTAATCCTGGGAAAATATCAGACTAATCTAAATTTAGAGACATTCAACAAACAGTGGAAATCCTCTCAGGAGTCAAGGTCACCAAAATAAGGAGAGTCAGAGAAATTATTACAGCAAAAGGGATCCAATACGATAGCATAAATGGAATACTGGATTTTAAAAAGTTAAAGTGGAGATATAAAGTATTGAAATTAATTATTAATAATGTATCAACATGTGTTGATTAATTTTAAAAAATATGCCACACTCAGATCAAGAGTTTATAGGTAATATGTATAACATGTATGGAAATTTTTTCCAGTAGTTCTAAAATCTAAAAGTTTTCTAAAATAAAATATTTACATGAAGAAAAATACAGTTCCTTTTATAAGAATGTAGGGGGCAGAATGGATTCAAGTTTAATAACATAAGTGGGTCAACAATTCTTAACAGTGACAACATTCTGCCACTGGTTTTTTTTTTCCTTTTAATTAACATACAGTGTGACTGACTCCTCTGGTTGTGAAGTTCTATGCATTCTTTGCATTTATAAATTCACATAACTTGTACCACAATCAGAATACAGTGTTTCTTTTATCTCACAATGTTTCTCTTGTCACCCATCTACACCTATGTCACCTCCTGAACCCTGAACCATTGGCAATTACTGCAATGTCCCACACTACTCTTTCTGAGTCACTTTGAGAAAGTCATGAAGGATGATAGTATAGTGTACAGTTATTTGACTCAGTCTCCTTTCACACACACTTTGAGTTTTATACAATTTTTTGAGTCAGTAGTTTGCTCCTTTGTATTGCTCAGTATTATCCCATTCAATTCAATTGAAGTGCTACAGTTTACTAATTTATTCAATGAAAAATAATGAGATTGATATAGGGGAATGAAACTCCTGACCTACTATGTCTGGTAAAAGTTTGTGTTCTCTAAAATCAAAGAATGAATTTTAGGAACAATGGAGGTTAAGAGTAGAATATATTCATTGAGAGAAAGAAAGCTTCTGACTAAAGAGAGACAGAAGGGGTCCCGAGTGGGATGCCAAGGACTGTCTTTTCCAAGGACTTTTATAGAGTACTATCATGGGTTCAAGGGGAAGGGGAGTCGCCTGGGAACTCACAAGGCAGATGAGCATAAGATGGGATAGAACTATAGTTAGCCAATAAGATTAATAGTTCAGGTAAAATTGATTACATTAGGGACAAATGGGAAAGCAAGTCATGTAGGAAGCGGACATTCTTAGAGTTGTGACCTTTTCCCTAGGGGGATGGGATAGTGACTTCAGGGTAATAGGGAACTAATTAGAATATCACTCTTTAGGATGTAGATGCATTTGTTTGATCTTTTGTCTAGAGATCTGGCCCACAGCAGGAGGTGTCTTTCTCCCCCACAGTTGTAAGGTGTCTGACTAGCTCCATTGAGGACCTAGCCTTGTCTCACTGCCTATAATATTTTTAACTAACTCAGCTGCCTGAGAAAAGATTGTTTCCATTGTGGGGCTATTATGAATAAAACTTTAAAAATTATTCACATGCTTTATTTTATTTAGAATAAATGAAGTTCAATGAGATTTCTGGATCTTATGACAAGTATATCTTCAACGTAACAGGAAAGTGCAAACTTGCAGCTTGTCTTTTTAAAATTTTTTTATTAGTATATGTTTATAGTACATGCACTTTATCTTTTTTTAATTTTACTTAGAAAAAAAAAACAAACAAAACAGAAAAAAGGGTAACAACAATACAGAATTCCAAAGAAATAAAAGAAAAGAACAACAACAAAAAAATCCACTAAGAAATCACTAGTTGATAAGTTACATACTGTCATCATTGGAAATAGTTGTTCACGTTACAAAATTAAGGCATACAAAGTAGACATTCAAACAGTGAGACTATTAACAGTTCTGCTCAACAATCTAACAAAAACAGTAGTATGGTGTCTTAGTTACTTTTATGCATGCTGAGACAAAAATACCTGATGCCCAAAGTTGGGAAAGGAAAGGTTTATTTCTTACAGTTTTTGGAGGTTTCAGTCCATACTCAGTTGGCTCCAAGGCAGGGTGGCATGGCAGGGCCACAGTTCATGGCAGCTGCAAACAGCAAGGCGGAAACCGGCAAGAGAGAGAGAGACACACCTTCTTCCTGCCATTACATCACATCCTGGCTCCACCCCTTAGGAGGGTGCAGCACTGACACCACCAATCCAAGCACTAAAAAATAAACCAATCACAAATGCACAATGCAAATACATGGGGCCTGGGGGCCACGGACATAAACCATGACATATGGTCATCTATCCTCCACACTTAAACATACATGCAGTTATATCCTTTAGAGCAGTTTTCTTTTGCTCTCTTTTTTACAGTAGCAATTATGCATTTTGGGTTTTATTGCTCCTACAGTTCTAATTACTTTTTACACTAGAGACACAATGTGATATATATAAATATGATTCTTTTTTTCTTTTCTTTTTTCTCTTTATTTAAAGAGAAAAAAGAAAAAAAAAACAAAAAATTAAAAGGGTAGCAACAATACGGAATTCCAAAGTGAAAAAATAAAAGAATGGCAAGAATGAAAGCAAAAACAAAAACACTAAGAAATCACCACTGGATAAGTTACATACTGTCATCATTGGAAATAGTTGTTCAAGTTACAAAATTGTAGCACACAAAATAAACATTCAAACAGTGAGACTGTTAGTTCTGCTCAACAATCTAACAAAAACAGTAATATGGTCATCTATCTTCCACACTTAAACATACATGCATTATATCTTTTAGAGCACTTTCATTTCCTCTCATTTTTACAGTAGAAAATACACATTTTGGGTATTATTACTGTTACAATTCTTATTACTTTTTACACTAGAGACAGAATGTGATATTTATAAACATCATTCTTATTTATTTCACTAATGAGGACAGTTTCAAGTTGTTTCCGTTTCCCTATGAAGTCCTCAAGATCATCTTTTTTTATAGCTCGGTAATATTCCATTGTGTAAAAATACCACATCTTTTTCATCCACTCTGCAGTTGATGGGCATCTTGGTTGTTTCCAAGATTTAGCTATTACAAATTTTGCCGCTATAAACATGGGTGGGCAAAATATCACTGTGATATGAACTTTTCAGTTTCTCTGGGAAAATACCCAGGAGGGGAATAGCTGGGTTGAATTGAGCTTCCAGTCCTAGTCTTCTGAGAATTCTCCATATTGATTTCCATGGTGGTTGCACCAGTCTGCACTCCCACCAACAGTGGAGCAGTGTTCCTTTTTTTCCCCACAGCCTCACCAACATTTGTTATCAGTTGATTTCTTGGTGGCAGCTATTCTTTCTGGTGTGAGATGATATCTCAATGTTGTTTTAATTTGCATTTCTCGAACATTTTTCATGTATTTATTTGCCATTTGTATATCTTCATTTGACAACTGTGTGTTCATCTCAGATGCCCATTTTTGGAGAGGGTCTTTGAATTTGGGCAGCTTAATGTTTTTCAATTCTTTGTAAGTTCTTGATCTAAGTCCTTTGTCTGAGGGGTTGCTAGAATTCTTTCCCATTCTGTGGGTTTTCTTTTCACTCTGTTGGTGATTTCAAGTGCAGAAACTTTTCAATAATATGAGATCCCATTTGTTGATTCTCTGAAGTGTTTCCCATGCGGTTTGCATTTTGTTCATGAATTCTCTCCCTACCCCTATGTCTCAAAGATTTCTACCTACCTTATCTTCTAGTAGATTTAGTGTTTCTGTTGTAATGTTTAGGTCTTTGATCCATGTAGACTTTAGTTTTGTGCATGGTGATAGGCATGGATCTAGTTTCAGTCTTCTGCATGTGGAGAGCCAATTTTTCCAACATCATTCATTAAAGAAGCTATCATTCCTCCAGTGAACATGTTTAGCCTCTTTGTCGAATATCAGGTGGCTGAGTGTCTTTGTACATATACTTGCATCTTTGAATCCCTTCCATTGATCCTCAGGTCTATTTCTTTGCCAGTACCATGCTGATTTTTATCAACATGGCCTTGTAGTACAGTTTCAAGTCAGGAATTGAGATACCTCCTGCCTTGCCTTTATTGCCCAGAATTGCCTTTGCTATTCTAGGTTTCTTCTGGTTCCAAATGAATTTTAGTAGTGTTTTCTCTAGATCTGTGAGGTATGTCAATGGTATTTTGATTGGGATTGCGTTAAATCTGTATAACAATTTGGGGAGTATGGCCATTTTCACAGTGTTGGTTCTTCCTAGCCAAAAGCATGGAACATCTTTACATTTTCTAATATCCTCTTCAATCTCCTTTTTTACTGTAGTATAATTTTCAGCATATAGGTCTTGTATATTTTTAGTTAGGTTGATTCCTAAGTATTTCATTTTATTAGATGTTATTGTGAAGGATGACATTTCCATAATTTTTCTCTCTGTGAGTTTCTTGTTTGTGTACAGAAATGCTATTGATTTTGTAGTCAGCTACACTGCTGAATTTGTTTATTACCTCTAGTAGTCTTTTAATGGAGTTTTTGGGGTCTTCTATATAGAGTATCATGTCATCTGCAAATAGTGATAATTTAACTTCTTCCTTTCCTATCTTTATTCCTTTTATTTCTTTCTCTTGTCTGATTGCCCTGGCTAGTGTTTCCAGGACTATTTTGAATAGGAGTGGTGATAGTGGACATCTTTGTCTTGTTCCTGATTTTAAAGTGAAAGCTTTCAGTTTTTGTCCGTTTTAGTATAATATTGGCTGTTGGTTTGTCATAGATGGCCTTTATGAGGTTTGAGATAGACACCGTGTATTCTGAGTTTCTGAAGGGTTTTTATCATGAGCATGTGTTGGACTTTATCAAAAGCTTTTTCTGCATCTATTGAGATGACTATGTGGTTTAGGTTTTTGGCTTTGTTGATGTGGTGTATTACATTTATTGATTTGCGTATGCTAAACCATCCCTTCATTCCTGGAATGAACCCCACTTGGTCATGATGTATAATCTTCTTGAGATTTGCTGTATTCTGTTTGCTAGTATTTTATTGAGAATCTTTGCGTCTATGTTCATTAGTAAGATTGGCCTATAGTTTGCCTTTTTGGTTGGGTCTTTCTTTCATTTTGCTATCCGGGTAATATTTGCTTCCAGGAATGAATTAGGGAGGATTGCTTTCTTTTCAATTTCATGGAAGAGTTTAAGGAGTATTGGCATCAAATCTTCTCTAAATTTCTTATAGAATTCAGGTGTGAATCCATCAGGACCTGGGCTTTTCTTTGTTGGTAAGTTTTTTATTACATTATCAATTTCAATAGCTGATATTGGGTTATTCAAAATTGCTATATCTTCTTGATTGAGCTTTGGTAGTTCACATGTTTCTAGAAATATGTCCATTTCCTCTATGTTTTTCTCTCTATGTGAGTAGAGATTTTCAAAGTAGGTACTCATGATTTTTTGAATTTCCATGGGATCTGTAGAAATTTCCCCCTTTTGCCTCCTTATTGCATGAATTTGCTTTTTTTCTTGCTTTTGCTTTATAAGGTTAGCTAGAGGTTTGTCAATTTTGTATATTCTCTCAAAAAAACAGCTTTTTGATTCATTAATACTTTGTAATTTTTTTAGTTTCAATTGCATTGATTTCTGCTCTAATCTTTACTATTTCCTCTCTTCTATGAGCTTTGGTTTTAACTTGCTCTTCTTTTTCTAGAAGCTTGAGGTGAAGCATTAGATTCTTTATTTGTGTTCATTCTGTTTTCTTGATATGGCAATTTATTGCTATATGTTTACCTCTTAAGACCACTTTCATTGCTTCCCATAGATTACAATAAGTTGTTTCCTCATTTTCATTGAATTGTAGGTATTGCTTTTTTCCTTCTTTAATTTCCTCTGTAGCCCACTAGTTGTTGAAAAGGTTGTTATTTAACTACCATACATTCATGCCAGTTTTGCAATTTCTTTTGCCATTAATTTCCAATTTCAGTGTGCTATGGTCAGATAGTATGCATGGAATAATGTCAGTACCTTTACATTTACTTAAGAATGTTTTATGGGATAATATATGGTCTATTTTGGAGAATGTCCCATGGGCAGCTGAGAAGAATGTGTATTCTGATGTGGTTGGGTGGAACACACTGTAAACATCTACTAAGTCCAATTGCTGGCAGGTATGATTCAGTTCTATTATTTCTTTGCTGATTTTTTGTCTAGTTGATCTATCTCTTTGTGACATTGGGCTGTTAAGGACACCTGTAATAATTGTGTTCTTGTGTATTTGGTTTTTCATGTCCTTTAGTATCTGTCTTATATAGTTGGGTGCTTCTGTGTTTGGTGCATATATATTTATAATTGTTAGTTCTTCATCTTGAACTTTTCCACTTATGAGTAAGTAGTGACCTTCTTTGTGTCTTTTAATCATCTTAGGTTTGAAGTTTACATTGTCTGCAAATAAAATAGTTACCCCTGCTTTTTTCTGGGTTCCTGTTGCATGGAATGATGCTTTCCATCCTTTGATTTTTAATCTATGAGTTTCTTTTTGAGTCAGATGCGTTTCTTATATACAACATATTGTGGGATCCTATTTCTTGATCCATTCTGTCAACCTGTTTCTTTTGATATGTGAATTGAGCCCATTTGCATTTATGGATATCACTGATATATACTGGCTGACTTTGCCATGTTGTATTACTGTTGTTAGTTTCCTGTTTTTCTCCCTTGTTTACTTTCTTGTCCAGCCTTGTGATTTCTTTCTGTTGTTGTTCTGGAGATTGTGGTCATTTTTATCTCTACCTAGGATGTCCTTCTGCACTCTTTCTAAGGTTGGTCTGGTGGATATAAATTTCTTTTGTTGTTCTTTGTCATGCAAGTATCTTATTTCTCCATTAAATTTGAAAGACAGTTTTGCTGGGTACATCAGTCTGGGTTGAAAGTTGTTTTCTTTCAGGGTGTGAAATACTTCACTCTACGCTCTTCTTAACCTGAAGGTTTGTGCTGAGAAGTCTGCTGTGATTCTAATAGGCTTTCCTTGATAGGTGAGTTGTGTCTTTTCTCTAATGCTTTTAGTATTCTGTTTTTATGCTGTATGTCTGAGATCTTAATTATTATATGTCTGGGTGTAGGTTTATGTTGGTTATGACTGTATGGCATTCTATATGCCTCACTTATTTGTATATCCAATTTTTCCCCATGTTTGGGAAATTTTCTGCCATTATTTCTGTGAACAGCTTAGCTATATCTTTTACATCCTGCCTCCTCACTAATGCCTGTTACTCTAACAGTGTTTCTCCTGGCATCATCTTGTAGCTGTTGGATTGTCATTTCATGTTGTTTTGTTGTTTTTATAAGTTGTACCCTTTCAAGATCATTATCTGTAATCCTGTCCTCAAGGTCTGAGATTCTATCCTCAGCTTCATTTAAACGGCTTTGCAGGCTTTCAATACAATTTTTTGCTTGTTGCATACCTCTTTCACTTTGTTTCATAGATTCTACTTTTTTTCTACATTGTTTATTCAATGTTTCAATCAATTTCCCATCCTCCTGTAATTTCTTATCTATTTCTTCTCTAGCTATGTTGAGCAGCTCATTTACTAAGGTTGTTACTTTTGTCTTTACATAAGACATTATTTCTATTTTGAGTTCCTCCATAACCTCGTGGATTTGTTTCTTTACTTCATTTGCTATCTTTCCAGAGATTTCTGGTGTATTAATTTTAGGGTCCTCTATTTCATTATTGGTTGCACTTGCCTCTGATGGACTAGATGTTTGTGATTGTGTTTTGTCTTTTTGTTTAGTCATTTTCATCTTTTGGGTAAATTTCTGGTCTTTCTATACCAACAGTCACAATTTTCTGTAGTGTGTATTTCAGTATTCTACTGTGTGGTTGATGTTTGTCAAATTGCTAGGTACCACAATGAAGAGGAGATCCAGTCTCCTTAATTCCTCCTACTGTGTCTATTGGGTGAGTCCTACATTCTTTCTGGGCTAACTAGCCCAGAAGTATTGACGTATGGCAACATTTTGTTCCTGCTGTTGTTATAGCTTCAGGTTGTGGCAGGTCACCAGGTCTCCCTGGCTGTAGTGTTTGTGTCAGCTGAGGCCCTACTGTGTCACTGGGTGGCTCATAAGTTCTTTTAATTTCCTCTAAATTGGGTTGGGGCAATATTGGCGCACTTCTCAACCTGTCTAATGTTCTCTGTGTGGGGGAAGGGATTACCCACTCTCTTGCCAGGTTAGCCAAGGTCTTACACTTGGAGGGAGTTTAACTTCCACCCCTCTTTACCCACCGCAAAGTTCTGTTTTATGGGGCAAACTCACCACACTGACTGAAGCTTGATGAGATCTTCTGTTTGGGTGAGGGGTTCCTGAGCCTCTCATTGATCCAGCATGGTAGTCCACTGTAGTCCAATATTCCTGTTGGAAGGGCAGATCCAGAAGATGTGGTATCAGGCAGCTCTGGCCCTCCACAACCAGTCTCCTGGATGTTCCTTACAGGCAAAGGGTGGGCCAAGCTGTCCCCAGCAGCCATGGAGAGTGCTGGTCCCCAGATGTTCTCTGCAGGTGGAGGGTGGGCCTAGCTGGTCTGGCAGGCCCAGTGAGTGCTGGTCCTGAGATGTTCTTTGTGGGTGGAGGGCAGACCTAGCTGGTACAAGCACTTTACATTCAGTCAGTAGTAAAGCTTTTATTTGGTGTAGTATCTTTTACATACCAATGTTTTCAAAGTTTATGAATTACATTTTATCAAATTTTTTAATGATCTTGCTTTTGATAGTATGTCAGACATTTATCTTGACCCACAGTCATGAATGTATTATACAATTTACTTCCAAAAGTTTTTCTAGAACATAATTTTTGTGCAAAGTATTAAGTATTGGCTCAGTGTATACTTTTGCACATGGACATCTATCATTCCAATGTTATTTGTAGAAACATGATAGTGAGATGTGAAGGGACATTATGATCTTGTTGACTGTCTTCATCAAACCTTCCTTTTCTAATTTTTGGTATTCCTTTTCCTTCAGTCTCTCCCTGTCCTTCTCCACTAGAGAAGACTGCATCTTTTAGATAAATCTTGAAAAACTTCTGTGTATGTCAAAGGCCTATTGGGTACTCAGGAAATAACTACAATGTCATCTTTACGTCGTTAACATTACAAGATAAAATACAACAGTTACGTAGACTTGTTGGGACTTAAAACATGGTCACTTTATAATTATCTGTACCATATATTTAAATGGATTCATCTTAAAATCTGTAGGCAAATTCAGCCTACATACTCCTTTCCCCAAGAAATCATCTCTAGAACTATAAATGTAGTTTTGCCTTTTCTTAATGGAAATGAAGACCTGGGATTATTGATATCAACTTGTTTACCTCTGTAATCAAACACCTAGTACCGTATCTGATTTGATGTTACAAAGTAAGCAATGTTGGATTAATTAATAGAAGGGTGAGAGGATAAATCAATATGTGGAGTTATTTATATAAATTTAGAAAATTTTCAAAAACTTCATGCTACTTCATGGAATAGAGATTGTATTAGTAGTGTGTAACATATCTTGAATTTTTTTCATTTTTGTTTGTACAAAACCTTGTGATCCATAAAAATATCTATCCTAGAAAATGAATTGTCTTATTTGTACCATCTTTTATTGGAAAAAGCATAAAGTTTTTGTGGTTAATAGCAAAACATGGTGACTGAAAAGAGTTGTCAGTCTGTTTAATAACGGTTGTGAAGGTTGGTAGGGTGTGCTGCTCTCAGCTACTGTATAGGTGATTCTCATCTGAGTTTATTCAAATCTTTGAGTTACCTGGCATCTTGAATGAGGTGATACATTCTAAGATAGATTCATTCACTTACAAAACTACTGGTGCTGGTTGTGGGTTAGTATTGGCTCTTGACTGGTCTAAAATTTACAGTAAACTAACCCAGAAGAACTTCTCACAGATTGAGTGCAACTTTTAACATGCAAGTGCCCTCAAATTTTTACTAACATCATGTTTAATAATGTCCCCTTTATCAAATAAGATAAATGGCCAAACTTGCATCAGATTCAGAAAAAGAATGAAACCAGATAATTGAGGATCATTGTAAGACCGTTGCTGTATGATCTAACACATGAACAGTGGGAAATTGAAATTACACTATGTGGGAAATTGGAATAGTGCAAATCCTGGATTGGGTCTTATGGTACATTCATGGCTTATGTACTGGGTTCTATTTAGGCATAAAATAATCTGGGAAACTGAAAACCATTCTCAATTAATTCTTATTCATTGTATATAGTCTCAAAGTGGAAAGTGGATACCTAAATGGAATACTTCATATTTGATCTAGATTTTTAAAAAATATGCATATGCTGCATAACCCAACTGTCAGGCAACCCCTAATTTATGAATATTTCATCAGTTTATTTAGTATTTAACTATGTCAATAGAGGTGGGTAGCTTTGGAATTTCTCTACATATTTTTTTACTACCTTGATGACTTCTGTTATTGTCAGGAAAATTTTCTCTTACACTTTCCATGGGCCAAATTGGATAAATCCCAATATTCTATCATATATCAACTCTTCCCTAAGGAACACTAACCGTAACTTTAATCCCAATCAAACAAATGAAGTGTCTTCTCTTTTCAATCTTTGAGCATCCAGAGCTTTCTTTATCATAACACCTTAGCATCACTTTTTCAGGTGAGTCTCTCTTTTCATTCTACTTTGAAGAATGTTCCTTGAAAGCAAAACACATTACCTCTTGGGTCATTTGATATCCCCTATATCTACATTAGGAGATCAATGTGTATTTATATAATATATGTGAATTAATAATTCAGATATGGTGTGGCGCTTTGATACAAAGCTGTATCCTGAGCCTATTTGCATCGTGAGCCTATCCCAAGAAATTCTTACCATAAATACTCGATACTTATTTGTATAACTAAACTAATTGATTGTGGTGCTGAGAGTCTTTTTTGGTCTGATACAAAAACCTAACAACCACTATAAGGAAAATGTATTCTGAGTTCTAAGATTTTCCTAATAAATGAACTATTGGTAGTCAATTTGTTTGAATTAGAGGACAGCCTGCAACAATATATATGATAGTTGTTAATCACAGGCAATTTCTGAAATGCTCAATTTTGTGACTGAATAATCTACATTACTGAGAATGGATTGCTCTATTACTCTTTACTTTGGAGTATCACATTCATTTTAGAATGTGATCTGACAGTTGAAGAGCATACTAAAAACACGTGGTTTTAGGAGAAAAAATCTCTTTCTAATAGAACGAGGCTAAAGTATTTTGATTCTCCATGAAAAATGTAATGATTGACATACTTCCATACTATGTGGAAAAGAATATTTTATAAAACCTAATTTATATCTACTTTTCAAGCTATAGTATATGCCATTCTAAAACCCAATTTCTCATCCAATTTCCTTATTCTTAATAGTCATGAATAAAAATTTATTTTTGAGTAATTATTCAGTCAGGTAGAAGTCATTTATCTTGTTTCTTCTTTTGTTCTTTGTTCATGTATTAATGTATTGGGATGGACTTAAGCGATTATGTAGCATTCTGTTAGAGAAGCAGCATTGTTGAAGAGCATGGAGCTTTAAACACAATTTTCTAGGTATAGTTTGACAGTTCTAGTCACTAGCTATCCTATAAAGTGTAATGAACCTCATCTGATGATCTTGGCCTTTGTTTTGTCAACTGGAAGCAGTTTTCTTGCAATCCATAGCACGTACCCAAACCTAGACCTTTTCCTACACACTGATTTTCTCAGGATTGCCACCACTGATGCATGCCAATAAAGTTATGGCAAAAAATAAAGTTATGAGAAATATTTATTCACCATAAGAGAGTATGCAAAGTCTGCACTGATCTCTAGACATAGCACCAAAGGAAATTATCAGGGATTCAACGATACAAATCTCAGGACAAGAATAATATGACCTCTTTCATAGCCTTTCTTGAAGTTCAGAATGCGGAATAGAATAAGAGCTTCACAACTGTTTTATTCTCTGACCATCATTCTTTCTGGGGCTTATGCCATCTTGTTCATATCCTCTCTCATATATCTATAAGTATTTGTGACTTTGTGCCAGGAAATTTAAATGCTCATGTCTATAATCATTATATGCCACTCATTTCCAATTTTCCTGTCTTTTCTTAGTCTCAGGAGATATTGTTTACTCCTCAGAGTAAAAATGGGTCAATTTGCTCTTCTTTTCTTTGTGTTATTGTTCACTGAGCTGTCAATCTATCAGAGTTTTCTATATATTAAAAACACTTCTGATAGTTGATGTATTCTTCTGACCATGATGAATACAATTTCATTTAAGCTCCTGACAACATATAGTATGTATGTGTGCCCATATTTAAACCTTCTTTTACTTTTGAATGTTAACAACAAAAAGTACAGAAGGATAGTCCTTGATAGTAAGGAAAATATCCCTTCATTTTGGTTGAATAGAATTTCCTATCTAAAATATATTGTAAAGTAATAAGGATTAAAGATGGTTCAGCATTCTGATAGAATTAAAGAGATACAAGTAAGAGTTTACTAAGGCTATTTGGCTAGAAACGTAGTGGGGGAATTTCAGAAAGAAAAGAAATAAAGCACACAAATGGAAGAAAATAATCATGTGATATATGTGCACCCATGTTCATAGCAGCACAATTTGTAATAGCTAGAACTTGGAAACAACCAAAATGCCCATCAACTGAGGAATGAATAAAAAAGATGTGGTATTGTTATATAATGGAATACTACTCAACTATAAAGAAAGATAAGTTTGAGATGTTTATACATAAATGGATGCAACTTGAGTCTGTACCAATAAGTGAAATAAAGCACTCATATGTGTAAGCATTGTATTGTCTCCCTGATGTGAAAAACAAAAAAAGTAAATAAGATCTAAAATGCACAATAGATATTGTGAAATGGGAAGAAATTGTTCAAAAGGAAAAAGGACCTAGGATGGTGAAAGGGGAAAGGAGAGTAGGGAAATGGGAAAAATGCAAGTCCTTTGCACTATTAGTGTCTCTTAGTTCATTAAAAAGGAAGGTTTATGTTAATATCCATTGGAGAAATGTCTATGGTCATATCTTGTATTTCATATCTGTAAAACTATTTTAAAGATAACATGTAATGTATTGTAATTCACCTATTATTTAGTTATGAAGTTTTGTTTTACTCTTTTTCCATAAAATAAAAAATGAACAACAGTTTCACAAGTTTGTTATAAATTTTAATTTAAAGAAACAAAACAAATCATGAGCATGATAACAAAGAAGAATATATCAAGACATAACAAAATCAGACCATTGTAATTCTGTTTAATAATTACAAATGAACATTTTAATAGGACATATATACTGTGATGATTCATTGTGAAAATAGTCACTCCATCTGTAATATTAAATACTATTCTTCACATAGAATGAAAATGACTCTGAGTTGAATCTCTGACTCAGAAATAAATGAGGGCTAATAGAAATAATAAACAAGTGAATGTAAAGTTCATTTTTATCTATTTGAAAATGCATTTCTAAAATAAAAGTTTTAAAACTACAATCAAATGAATAAAATGTATTATAGATACATGCTCTATCTGTTTAACTATTCACCCATATACATATATGTGTATGTATATATGCACTAATATGGTACATGCATGAGGAAAATATATGACGTGGTTTTAGAAACTAAATGGGCATAAGCTATTGTGTTGTAAGACATACTTTAGATAATATGCTATGATAGAATAAAATACTATAATAAATAGCAATCCCAAATGAATCAAAAGTAAAATAATAATCAAATGTTTTACATGAACTCCTGAAACATCTTCATATTATTAATAAAAGATAGTAGAAGACTAAGTAGAATGATTATAAAATGGAAAAAAATACAAAATTCAGTTTGCTAAAATTCTCTAAATTTGCTAATGGAATTAAATCATATATTATTCCACCTACATATGAAACTTAATATACTCTAAATGAGAGTGCCATTTACCTAAAAACCATACACATGTCTTAACATTTCATAATTAAATTACTTCATCAGCTGAATAGAACAAAGAGAAAACAACATCATCAACTCAGCATCATAGAGCTCAGAACCATTTAAACTATTCCACATGTTATGAGATAAAAGTTCTAAGCAAATTTGAAATTCAGGAGAGTCCCTCAGTGTCATAAAGGGAATGACAAAAGAAAAGGAAAGGAAAGAAAGAAAGGAAAAGAAAAAAGAAGAGAAAAGAAAAAAGAAGAGAAAAGAAAGCAAAAAAGTCCAAGCTGAAGCTGACACCAGTGTACATTTTCTTAAATTGCGCCAAGGCAAAATTATCCATGCTCAGTACTACTAGTGTGTAATTTAGGGCAAAACTTTGCCCAAAACAAAAATAAATGAAATGCAGTTTAGCTAATAAGAAATAAAACATTCGATTTGTAGGCTGCATAACTGGATACCAAGAAAATCCTAAGAAATCTCTAAAAGTTTCCTAAAAAATAAAAATACATAATGAAATGAACAAGTGAATTTTGGAAAGAATACAACAATGAAAAATAACAATGTCTTGCCCATTCTAAATAACATGAACAATTTAAATTAAATTGCTAAAATTATTGAAATAACATTATACTGTAATATATTTAACAATAAATTTGATCTTTGTAATGGGCCTATAAAATTGATGCTGGGTCAATCACTACAATACAGAAAAAAAAAACTGAGGCATAAAAGTCATTTTCTAATACACTATGGATTTTATTTGCCCAATTTCTGGCAGATATGTATAAACTAAATAATGTTTAAAGAAGTTGTATTAACTAAATATAATGTTGAAATTAAGTTTACTTATTTCTCAATTCTAGATTCTAGGATTCTACAAATTATGATAAACTTTAAACAAACAATATTTCACATTGAACTTTGACTCAGTGTAAGATTTTTTTTGGAGAAATAAATCAAGACCAGATAACAAAGATTAGTTTAAAATTTACATGGAATTTATTTATATTTATTTTTTCTAATTTGTTTTTCTAGAAATTTGTGTGTGTACATGTGTGTGCATGTGTGTGTAAAATTTTGAAACGTAAACATGTTCAGCTTTCTATTTGTTCATAATAAATACATTATATATTTTCAGTTGTAAAAATTGATCAACATACACTTTAAAATGAGATTTGCTGACTGTTTTCTTTATTACACTTTACACAGGAAAATCTTTATTATTCTCTGGTTGATTACTGTTAAATTTTATCTCCCAAAATAATGCAATAGATGAACAATGGATTCTGTACAAGCTTAATATAAGATTGCTAATAATGTAAAACCTCCTCTGGTAAGTAATAAAATTAAGTCATTATTAGCAGGTACACTTGATTTGAGATGGAAGATGTGTTGTTAATGGCTGTTAAATGAGGTATAGTATATAAAGATTTATGTTATAAAAGGTGTTTAAATGATTTCAAGGATGAATATAGCAACTAATATAATCATAGACCTTTGATTTATAATACTGTTGTGTTACAAGATAACTTTATGTAGCAACAAAATTAATTCCTGAAGGAAATCTCTATGGAGTGGAGAGAAAGGGGTAGAGGGAGAGAGAGAGAGAGAGAGAGAGAGAGAGAGAGAGAGAGAGAGAGAAGACAGACAGACAGAAAGACAGAGAGACAGAGACACAATCAGAGATAGAGCACTTCCCAGGATAATGTTTTATTAGATATTGGCATGCTATTTTCTAGTCGAAGTGACATAAAATTAACTATCAGCAGTTAAACTGGGATTTACGTGCCCGATTTTTTTTCCTATTTTGTACCATGAGTGTAAGCAAGAAAACTGGTTGAAAATCTGAACTCTTCCTTCCCTTAGCAGGCGTTGCAAGTTTCAGAGTCCTCTGAGCACAGAATGAACATGAATGCAGTTTGTCAGTCCCCTGGGTTCCTCCCTTTCCTGGACACATACACATAGGTATTACTGTATTCACATATGCATAGGTATTACTATAGTACAAAGAGTATTTTTAAATTGATGATACACTAAAATATTACAATATTGATTATTATGACTATTTTCAATTCCACAGTAGGGACCTAAACAGGAATTACACAACAATTTATTGAAAATCTTTTTGGAAAATAGTACACATACATACATGATTTTCAAATAATTTCGTAAACCTTTCAGATTTCTTTTTATAAATGTTACAGAATCTTATAAGAATCTTATAGTCATAATCAATGATTGTTTCTTTTATCTTGTCTTGTAACTCTTGTCACTCTCAATGAGAAATGACAAGTGCAGTCATTCAAGTGGCTATTTCGCCTGTCAAAATTGGGTATGGTGTTTCTTGGGAATTTATCCACATGTATTTTATAGATTTTTTTTTAAAAAAATCATACAATATAATTATGGTAGAAGTGACTTTCCCATTTCCTGGCAGATTATAGGATTTAAACCAATGTTAGCCACCACAGCCTTCTTCATCTGTCTCCTTCTTTATTATTGCTATTATTGAGATCATAATATTCATCCCTTTACTTGTTTTATTTTTCAGACCTTTGCTTGATAAGCTTATTATTAATGTTTATTCTGACTGGTAAATTACTATATATTCTTTCTTAAATAATTATATCTCAAAACATTATAAAATGCAAGTCACAGAGCTGATGAAAGCAAATGCTCAGAATTCTCAGTTCCTCATTATGCTGATTTTTTAGAAACAGATTTCCTTAACGTAAGACCACTTGCTAATTTACAAAGTAAATTGTTTCCAGTTGTTTTTCTAACCAAAATAAGTACTACACTCTTCATTTAGTGCTTATGTTCTTTTCTGAGTTACTTGCAAAGGATATATATATATATATATATATATATATATATATTACCCAAATTATGCTGAATATAATGTGACACTATTCTAAATGTTTTGGTCTGAGGAAGTCAGTGCTATTCTCCTAAGTGAAAAATATACAAAAATATATGGATGAATATATTTCATCCCTTTACTTGTTTTATAATGATGAATAATACATCCTTTATAAGGATGAATAATACAAACACAATAAAGTATACTTTTAGAAATACAAATAAAAACACTAGTGTAAACACACTGAAGCAATTTAAAACATCTGACTTTCAAGAGTGAAACCACTAAATATATAAATATAGAAAGGCAATCACTATGATCAAGCAAGTTGACACAACTACTGCTTCTCTACAGAAGTCTAAATGTTCATTGAAAACTATTCAGTGGATAGCTATGAAAAGTAACAAGATGTCTCCCTCCAGAATAGCTGCTGCAAAGCAGGCCTGTGATGTGGCTTGAAAGGCAGCAGTTTGCCTCACAATTTATCTCAACAATAATGATTGTAAAGTATCTGCAGGGCTTTCCCAATATATAGTATTACAAAATCATTTGAAAATAGGTGTTAGGACTTATGGTTTTTACATAGCAAAATATCGTGTTCTTTCAAATGAGGAAAAGAAGTATAATTATTTATAATGTATTGTGTAACAGGCAGTAAATGCAGCATTGGTGTTCATTAAACAATAGCTGGTTTTCTAACACTTCAGAGAAAATAATTTGAAGTTTCTGTTTGTTATACTGCATATTGGCTTCTTCAAATAACTAGAAGAGATAAGCTAAAAAAAGTCTAGAATAATGGTAACTAATGCAATTTGTTTCACAGTTCACTTGGAAGGTGGAAACTCGTGGCAGAATACATTCGGGAAACTCATCAAAAATAACACATCTGAACTTGGCAATTTCAATGTAGCATATTTTCATTTTAATAGATTTTTATTAAATTCATAAAAGTTAATGGACTAGAGATTAAGCCATTATGAACTCTGTCCCAATTATCTGTTATTAATAGCATCACAATAGTTACGCCTTTATTTCTAAATGTCTTCTTTAGTCAGTCATGATTTTTCTCCTCAGATTTGTCACTTCAACAATGCTTCCACAAGTTTATGAGTGTTCTTTGATTTTAGCCCTACATTTTCAGGAGTTGCAATGCTTTTGTGTTCTTATACATTATAAAGTATAACATTTTTTAAAAGTGAGGCTTTATTTCATCCTTTTATGTCAGAAAAATTTCACTGACAACCCTTTTAATATTCCACTGGTACACTGAATCAGAAAAGAAAAAATTATTTTGTTTAAATGAGTACATAAGTTAATCTTCTCAGATACTGTTTATTCTACTTTTTTAAAAAATAGAATTGATATAGAGCTTTCTAACAAAATTAATAATCAAGTTGCCCATTAATTTTGTGAACCATTGCTTTTTTTATTAGCCACATGTAATCACAATTAATACGTCACCATCACATTCCTCATTATGCAGGACCTTGTTTCCTTGATATACAAAATTTTTTTGACAGAATGTTTCTCTCACAGATGCATATTCATTTGGTAACTCATCTACTCATTTACTTGCCAGTAATTTAATCTGATAAATTATTTAAGTCATTTTTAATATCTATATGTTCTGCCCTTGCAAGTGTATTGCTTTAGAATGTTTGAATAGAAATAGGAAAGGTCAAGGAAAAGTTCATTACTTGAAAGTACACTGTGGTTAGGTTATGTGCATTATTGATAGTTTGACTAGAATAGCTATCATAAATTGGTCCTAAATTGGAAATTTTTATGAATTTGATAGTAGTTAACTAATGGCTTAAATCTATCTCAGTATATATAAGAAGACATAAGACACATAAGAAGACACTTTTGAAAGCCTAATGCAGTTGGGAAAACTGATTTGAATGTGCACATATATTTTCTTTCATTTCAAGTTTTCAAAGAATGAATCCTAAGGCAACTTACTTAACTCTAGGATTTGCGAGTTCAAGTCCTCTTGGCAGGCTTAACTCTGTCCTTCTGGGCAGAAGCATTATAATAGCATCTTTTATTATAGAACTACATAATAATGTGTGACATATCATTCATCAAATAATAAAATAGGAATCACATTTATAGTATAATCTTAGCTGTATATACAGAGCTTTTGTATTAGCCTACAGTATGTCCTGAAGCTAAATTTGATTACTATTCTACTAGCAAGATGTTTAAACTAAGTTGAATTATGTAGAGTTGTACTTATGGCTTAAATGGCACTCTCCTTGTAATGTAAATAGAGTAGCCACAGTAGTGTGCAATATATGCATGTAATAAAGAATAACATCACATTATTTGGTATGCAAAGTTTTAATGTATCTTTTTCTGGGAAACTTCTTAATGCATTAAAACTTTTCCATTGTAGTATCAGTAATAATTATTATCTAAACCAAGCCTGCAAAGTTTAAACTGAAAATCAGGCTGTGCATTTTTATTCCTTATACAGTTCAGAATTCAATATCCCTGACCTATAAAGAAAATATTTTAGATAGGAGACAAATTACAGGTAGTATCAATGTATGCTATAAATATAGCGCATAAAGCATTCATTATGCTAAAAACTACTAGGGTAAAACATAAATAAGTTTGAGAAACATGCATACACATTTATGACTAATAGAAACACTGTGGGTACTTAATGGAAAGATAGAGAGGAAGAAGATGACATGACATGAATGTCTTTTCATGACCTGCTCCTAGAATGTCCCATAAAAGAGGATTCCATTCAAAATCAATCAGTTCTAACATCTCTAACATGCTACATTGTTTGATAAGAAACATAAATCAAACGTGGTGTGCACTACAGCAATAACATTTGAATTGAAGTGAAAAGTATTTCTATTTTTGCCTTCTCTTACTATGGTTAGAAATTTGGAAATCATCTAAATAGCATACTTTTAAAGGTGTCTTTATATGGTAGTATTAGAAAACACAATCATATATATATATATATATATATATATATATATATACACACACACATACACACAAACACACATAATCTCACATGTGTGTTTTCAGCTAAGAAAATCTCAGTACCATGCCATTACTTGAAATATATTTTAAGAATTTTTGTATTCTAACATTTATAAAGCAAATACATGTATTACAATTATTAACACTAACACCATGGAGCAGAGGGTCCACTATCTCTGTGTATAAGCCATACACACAAGATGTTTATGTACAGAGACTATGGATCTTCTGCTGCATAAAAAATACTTCTGCATAAAACTTACTTTTGCTGTATAAAATTTACTATGTTTTCCATCTTATAACATCAGAATAACACCTTGTTTTTATCTTACAATGTTTGAGTGCCAGGAGTTGGGCATATGACCCCCTTGGGGATCTACTACACTGTCTTACTGAGCTGTAGCCAACATGTCAGCAAGGCTGTATCTTCATTTGAAGGCTGAACTATACTACTAGTGTGACTTATAAGGTCACATTGGAAACTGGCAGAATTCATATTCTTGTTGTGTTGTACTATGGTCTTCGACTTTTAGTGGTTATCTAGAGTCTGTCCTCATTGGCCAAAGGACAGGCTTAGGTCCATGCCATGCATTCCTCTCCATATGCAAGTCACAACATGGTAGCCTACTGCTTTGTGGCTAGCAGTTGGGGTAGGGGAGAGCAGTATAACATGATGTAATCATAAGAGCGACAACTCAACATATTTTATTGGCTGACGGTAAGTCACAACTCAGCTGTTGTTGACAATTAAAGAGCTGATTCTTGACCTAGATGCATATAAATCCTGGATGCACAGATTGTAGATGCCACCTTGGAATCATCTTTCCACATTGTGTTTAGAAGCTCTCCAATGTTCACACCTCTCCCATCTGCAAAATACACAATCTTCTAGTCCAAGGTCCTGAAAAGTTTTATCTTATTGCACCATCAGCTCAAGGCCTAAAATTTTATAGTTTAAATAATGTCCAGTTTTAAATGGCACTTTTGTGATCACATTCATTATGAACAACCCATAGTGTAATTACTCCAAATCTGTGGAACTACAAAACTAATGAGACCAACTACCTGCCTCAAAAATTCTCAGCATACAAAAGTAAAACAAATATAGGATGACAATTACAGAAAATATTGTTTAGTAAAGGGAAATAGAGACCACTCAGACTTCAATGAAGTTTTGAGAGCCAGTTGAAAAGATGTGGATAGTTCCCTGATTTGGATAAATCTTGATAGTTTCCTGATTTGATTTCAAGTCATAAGAAAATGTCTCCAGACTCCTAACTCTGTCACCTAGGTTCTTAGTTCTGCTTGCCCTTTTCAATTAAAAGTAACATGAAATGATGGGTTTTATCCATTTTATTTTTTCTGAATTTGGGTAAAGAAGTCTTGTTTCTCTTTATCCAAGTTGACATTGCTAATAGTCATAATTGTTTTAAGAATTTTATGGTTTTTGCTTGCATTTTAATGTAGTCTATTCCATCACACCCATATGTCTTTCTCTGATAACTGTTTATCTATTTTTGGCTACACCTGTTATGTTGAAGGACCATGCTTTCAACTTTTATATAAATTAAAAATTTGTTTCAAAGATCTCTAACGTATGTAAATTTAACCTCTTGCAAGCATTCTTTGTTTGGCTAAATGCTAATATTTTTATATTTATGACATTTGAGGAAAAGCTTGTGGGCTTGTAACCTAGAAGACACTTTCCTTACTTAATAATGATCTTTGTAAATTCTTGGCAATACGAAAAATTTGAGAATTCTCAAAAGCATCTAGCACTCATTTGGTCTTATTTAACATTTCTTACCCAAGATTATCTCTCTCCACTTACATTTTCCCATAAGTAACAAGATGAAACAAGTACCTATAATAACTTTCTAGGAAATTCACTTTAGCCATGTAAATAATTGTACCACTTACAAGTTCTGCTTACCACATAACTGTAGAAGAAAATCTTCCCAAGTATTCTGTCTCTCCATAGTGAAGATTCCTGTAACTCCATCCCAGTAATATTTTTTACTTCCTTTTGAACCCAGTTAGCAGCCTCCATAGTAGCTACATATTCACTAAGATTTTGTCAAGGTGATTTAGGATTCTCTATTATGTTCCTCACAAATCTTCCAGTCTTCGTGAACTTTCCAATTCTCTACTATAATGTGGGTAATTTTCTATATAAGTATTTCAATTTCAAGTACCAAAATCCAAAAACAAGTTTTCTGTTACTGTGGAACAAATTATCACAAACATAGCAGCTTAAAACAATTAAAATTGTTTTTCTCATAGTTTCTGTATTTCAGGCTGCAAAACGACATGTCAGTGTTGCTTCATCCTTGACTGGAAAAATGACTAAGCAAAATATCAACTTCAAATTTCACCCAAATTGCTGATGAGATTCATTTTCTCGAAGCTACAGGTCAGATTGTGGAATGGGTATTGACCAGGGGTCATCAACATCAACTGTTAAGGGACCATCATAGTTCCTTCCATCCCAGTCCTTTCCTGGACATTCAAAACCTGTCATTTTGCTTCCTCCAATACATCAAGATAGAGCAGTGAGTCTTCTAGCAAGGTAGAATCTTTTTAACATGAAATAATCCATGGAAATGACATTCTGTTACCTTTGCTATACTCTCGGTTAAAAGCCAGTCACAAGTCCCACTCCCACTTGAGAGTGGGATTCTACACACCATTGTAACATAAGGAGCTAAGGACCTGGTACAGGGTCTGCCAGTCAAATGAGCCAAATATATGTACTTTCATCAGTATTTTGGACTATCTCTATTCATGACCCTAAGCAAATGCCTATGTAGGATCATTATTTCAATTAGATTTTCAAGGAATAGCAGTAATGTGTTACATTATTTCTATACATTTAATTTGTTTTATAATTTCAGGTTTACTGCAGATTTCACCTTCGATTTCCCTGTTACTCTATTAGATGCATATAGGTGCATAGAAGCCATATGTTTATTCTTGATCTAAAATTTGAATATATTCTTATTTTCATCACTTTGTGGATTCAAAATTTTCAAATACTAATGGGAGGTATTCTGCTGTTTTTATTCTCTTTTCCTTTTCTATTTTTCCTTTCTTTCTGAACAATCCCAAATACTCAGATCCACAAAGTATTCCAGTTAATGCAAGGATATGAAATTTGAAAGTCCATATAGTCATTTCTATATGTATCACTGTCTTAGATTTATTGTCATACAAAGAAAGAAGATACAATAAAACCCAGTCAACTTCAACAATAAAAATGATCAACATTCTTATGAATTTGTTACTTATCTTCTTGGTACAATATGTTACAAAATATATTTTCTTAATATGCAATATCTTTCCATCCCTATATTAAACAGTAAATTGGTAAAGCATATAATTACAGTAAAGTGATATTTTCTTCTTAAATTATTGAAGAATATTTTGTAAGAATATTTTATTTCAAACACTAAAAACCTATTGGATATTATGCAAATAAAGGAGAAATATAATAATACTAGATTTCACATGGATCTTAAGGATGATAATACAGCTGGATAAAAAATGAAATACAAGTTAGAATGCATGAAGGAATTAAGAAGGGGTGTTCTTTTCTTGGTTTCTTTATGAAAATATTTATTTGAATTGAATGCCAGCTTATTGTATCTCTTGCTTTGCATGTCTGAATATATACCCTAAAACACCTCTCCTTCTGAGAGAGAGGGAGAAAGACAGAAAGAGAAAGAGAGAGAGAGAGAGAGAGAGAGAGAGAGAGAGAGAGAGAGACAGAGACAGAGACAGAGAGAGACAGAGAGAGAGAGACAGAGAGAGAGAGACAGAGAGAGAGAGAGAGAGAGAGAGACAGAGAGAGAGAGAGAGATGATATACATATGAACTCTTTCTCTCATTCTTAGAATGAAACATGGAATTTCCTATCAGGAGGCAGCCAAGGGTGACAAAAATACCAAATACAGGAGCACTGAAGTACTGCAAAAACTACAAATTTTTTTTATTCCTAGGCACCCTTCTAAAACCACCACATATGAGTCCAAGAGAAGCTTTATTTTCATACCTGCGGATATGGTTTTCCAATCCCTTTTCCCTTCATATGGTCTTCAATGGGGCTTCACTGAGCTGGGGTGGAAAAAAAGGGCAGTGCCAAAAGCAGTGGATGGATGAGTTGCTGTTGCAGGGCACCTTGCAAAGTACAGGAAGAGTGTATGGGCGATATTTCTGGAACTGTTTGCCAGGCTTATCTGAAATTTATTATCAGTGTCCAACCAACAGATATGGTGATGGGCTCTGTGTACACATGCATGTGGGTGAGTACCCCACTCCTTGAAGTCACTTTTCTGCCCAGAAAAATCACCTAAGGCAAATTTCAATTGTTTTATATGCCATTTCAACATCTTCTTGCTGAGATTCTCATTATAAGCATATTCTCATCAGGCAATAGTTTTTAAAAATGTGATAGTGTTGGCTTTTCCAGTAGTTACTGCTGGAAAACTTTTAAAGAACTGATTCCTTAGGTAAATATTTATTCTAATAAAAAGACCCAGCAAGATACAGTGATTGTGCTTTAGGGTGAAAATGATTTCTTTTCATTCTTTAAACTCATTAATATTGATTGTTACTTGTCATTTCTTCCTTTTTCTTATATTTTCTTTTGCCATATTGGGGGTTGACTTCAAGGCCTCCACACTAAACTATACCCCCAGGCTATTTTAGCTTTTATTTCGACACAGCGTCTTGCTAACTTGTAAGTTGTCCTGATCAGAATTTGTAGCCCTGCCTCAGTTTCCCAGAGGGTCCTAGAATTATAACCATGTACTATCATAGTGGGGTCCTTTGAACTATTTTTTTTAAATGTTTGCTTCCTTTCTTTTGCCCTTCCTACCTTCATTTGCTTTATCTGCATCTTTACATTCTTCTTATCATCCTTTCCCCCATCCATTTTCACTGTCTACTTCTCTTTACTTACCCCTTCCTTTTATTTTTTCATTCTTCTCTCCTTCCCTCACTCACTCCTTCCCTTTTATGAGGAGAGTGCCATTTAAGTGAAGTATCCATTTTCTGGGGTTTTTTTTTGTTTGTTTTTGGTACTGGAGATCCTGCTCATGGCCATGTGCTTGCCAGGCAGGCTAAATCCCTGGCCTTCTATTTTTCTTTTTAAATTTTACTGACAGGCATAATATGCAAGAAGTAAACTATATTAAGTGATACAATGCAAATATTTTGATTGACATATGATTCATGATATACAACAAAATAAAAATACAGGACACATCCTCAATCCCAAAGAATTCCTGTACCAGTCTGCAATTTTCCTTTACTCACCATTGGTCCCAGACAACAGTAGATATGCTTTTTGTCACAAGACACTACTGTACATTTTCAGTAGGTAGTATGTTTTTAATCTTTTTCCTGTTCTTCTCATTTAGCATAATGCTGTTGAGATTAATTCATGTAGCTATGTTTTATGTTATGTCTGTATGCTTTCAAAAAGAGCTTCATATATGGAAATTCTAGTAGATACACAAAATCACCACTGCCTTGAAATTAATTCTTCTCACATGTTTACTCAATTTAAAAAGATGTAAGTGGCATCGTTATCATTCCAAACTGCAAATTCAGTATGAACTTTTAGCTTCAGTATATGCAAATGCAAATCCTAACTGATAAAATGATCATGTCAGTATTAACAATGATCTAAGACTAAATTCTGGTATTGCTGCTGTTATATAATTTGGTAAGCTCTGTTTCATGTATCATGAGAGTACAAGTCTATCTTTATCTTAGTGTTATTGAGATTATCCTATTTTTTAAAAAGCAAAAACACATACACACACATGCACACAAATTTAACACTTACCAAATGCTTGATAACTTCCAAAAAGTTTTATCTTGTTTTTTTTTCTAACATGTCCTTCCAGATCACTCTTATTCTCCAGTCTAGCCACACTGTACTACATACTACATATTTTTCAGTGCATTTAATTTTTGTACATTTCTGTGTCAGTGAATTCCACTTTTAAATGTCTTCTAAACTGCAACTACTAGAAGACTGCCTATTTATTGAGAGAATAAAATCTGAGTATCAGGATGTAGATCGATGGTTGCCGAGGGCTAGATGTGGATACAAGTGTGGGACAGCAAACAGCAATTATAAGTGAGCAAGGCAGAAGGTTCTGAGGTGATAGGAATGCTCTATGTTGTATTGTGGTGAAGGCTACATGCATCTATTGCTTAAAGTCATGAAACTGGATGGTGTTGAATAGTTCACTTTATTGAATGCAAATTATATCTGAGCAAAGGTGATTTAAAATGAAAAACTGTTTTGTAAAATACTTACCAAAAATATCTATGTCACTGTTGTTTGGTGGGCTCAGTCTCATGGGTTAACAAGTAGAAATTATTCAAAGAAACTGGGAAGAACCAGAGTCATTATCTTAGAATACATTCGGGAAACATCAAGTTTCACATATATTTTAGCTATTTAAGAAAGGGAAATGCACACTTCTATAGCAATTAGATAAAATATTCTAATGTTTAAAATAAAATCCAAATTCATATGAATGCAAGGAAATAAGAACAAAATGCTGGCAAGCCTTCAGAAGCTTGTTCTTATTTGTATGGCTAGAAATAAAAATATCTACAACGAAATAAGAAGTAAATAGCAGTGATAAAATTCAACACAACAATAAATTTTCTGTAGCATTCACAATGAATAGCAAATCGGTATTTGGAGAGGAATTGTTCACAGATAATTAAGAGAAATTTGGTTGTCAACAAAATTTACTTCCAGGATACTTGGAAGATCCAACTCACTACTCTCTTTCAGCTTATAGAAACATAAAAATAAATCCTAGTCTATCTAAAGTTGACATTTCCCTGCTGCTATGTAAAGTGGAACACATTTCTCTACAAAGCACAAAGTGTGCCCCTATGCTGGGCACTTTAAAATAAAGAATATAAGACCAACTGAAATAGCAGAAACGATTTACAACAAGTTTGCACAGAATTCTTTTTACTCTTACTATGTGCTCCTTTACTCATTTTCATTTATTTATGTCCAACTTATATCTTCTCTTATATGATGAAAAATCTCATATTATTGAGAGAATTTGAATTTCAGTCATTAAGTTTTGGATAATTTGTTTGATGTCACTGACACTGACATAAACAACACGAAGTATTTCAAAGACTATCTGTTTCGGGAATGCCAAAAAGGAGCTAAGCTTTTACTCTTGAATCCCTGGACAGTGATTCATACAGTATAATCCTATGTACATCATGTTGTGAGAGAATAAAATTGGATAGAAATGTGAACCTGGAGAATATCTGAAAAAGATTCCACTGCTTTAACAGTACCTGTTATTCTTTCCCTGATAATAGAAAATCCCCCCTAAAGACATGATGCATAGAATGTCTGTACTCCTATTCTTATTCTCTTAGAAGACAATAAGCATTGATAAAATATTCTTTCTACTGCATTGTTCATCTGTCATATGCTTACTACAAATATACTATGTTGTTTTTCATAGTCCCATAGCATCATTTTATTTTTTATGCATAATCATAGTATTCCCTTAACCCATAAGACTGAAAATGGTTATTACACCTCTTACCCATCAATGCATTCTTTTTCTCACGTAGTCTTTATTGAATGGATCAAGGGAACCATCTTTCAAATAAAAATAGTATTGATAGTCATAATAAGATCATTAATAGGTGAGTCAAGTTACTGATCTTCAAAATTAATAAAAGTTTAGAGAGATTTACATTAATGTAGACCTGTTAATGAACAACTGTAGTATAATTTCTCAAAATCTGTGTGACTTTGTCACTTAATAAAATTTACATAATATTTTAAGTTCTACATTTTTATAATTGTAATTATCATAGAAATCATTTATGGTAGCAAGTGACACTCTGATTATTGACAGCTTCTAATATTTTCTTCTCAGTTTTAATAAAAATATTAACAAGTTTTTGTCAGGAAAGTAAAGTATTTATTATATTTATAGGGTCTAAATTATAACTGGTGCAACTCCAAATGTATACCATGAAACAGTAAACTGATCAAAATCTTTACAGTCTGTATGGGTACAATTATTTTAGAAAATAACTGAAAACAATGTGCTCCTAAATCATAAATTTTGATAATCATTGCTCCTACGATAAACAAAATTTGGAGAAATTAGATTTACATGGACATAGAATTTTACAGATAAGTCTATTAAACAGAGTTTTTGAAAGGCTATTGCATCTCTTAGGTTATCAAATAAAATTAGAATTATTTTATTATTTCCCACATATTGGAAGTCAGAAGTTTTAGAAGATGAGCAGAACTATGCACCATCCAATATAGAAAATTAGAGACACATTGCTCTTTTTGAGCTCCACTTAGATAAGTATACAAAAACAAATACAGCAGGATGCTTCTGCAAACTGCACTTTTGTGAACTTCTGTTCATCTGTGATTTCCAAGGAGGACCATGTTGAAGCACCATAACACTTCATGTACCGAATGTCAAATTTAATTTAAGACTCTGCATTATATATGGAACATAAGTTGAAAAAATCAAGAAAATATATGGAAAGATATGTTTAACACATCATTTTATACAGTCTATATAGCAAAAATAACTAAAATATTAACTATTAATGTAGTTTGTCTATAGACAGCATATGTTTTGTTTTAAAATGTGTTACAATTAGCAACAGAATATTTAAGTTTCTTCTAGTTTTTATGAATTGTGGTTAGCCAGTTACTAGTCAAAATCAGTACTGATGTATTCCATTTGTACACATACACATTTTATTTTCTATAAAATACAGATAATTAAATCAGTTAATAAGCATGTCCAGGGCCAGGGATTTTGCTCAGCAACATATTCACCTACTTGACAAGCATAAGGTTGTGAGTTCAATCCCTGGTACAAAAAAAAAAGAATGTCTATAACCCTTCCTACATAATTATAGGTGTCTATTAAACTCCCGAAACAGGTAACATCATAGACATTTGCACATGATTATTTAGATTATAGGTCTGGGCTCTAGGTGCTGGGATGACTTAATTATGGGTCCCTTTGGCTTGGCCTTGAGGATTAGTTGTTTGATCAAGCACTAGTCTAGATGTTGCAATGCAGGTATTTAGTCACTGTAAAGAATACTATAATCACTTGATTTTAAGTAAAGTTTAGCATAAAAATATGACTCGATTTTCTCAGATTAGTTCTAGATTACAAAATTACAATAAGCCTTATGTTTTTCCAGAAAAGAAGAAATTATGCCTAAAAACATTAAGCCAGATAATGGCATGCATCTGCAATCCCAACACGCCAGGAGGCTGAAGCACAAAGATCACACACTTAAGCCTAGCCTAGAAAATTTAGGATTGGTACTGTCTCAAAACTTGAATGAATGAATGAATGAATGAATAAGAAAGACTGGGAATGTAGCTAAGTGTTATTGTCATGTGTTCAAACACTGTTAACAAACACACATACACGTAAACACACACAGTAGATTGTAACATGACATCCTTACCTGTGTTACCAGCCTATTGTGCTGATGTATGCATTTAAATGCAAGCTCAAATTTTGCCTGTTTCTATCCTATTATCACTGGCTAGTATGGTTCCTTACATCGGTGATAGTGGAATTAGAATAGAGGATTCAGTGTGAGTTTATAGGAAAAACTGTACCTGAAAAGTAAGAGAAAATGGGAAGAGGACTCTCAAAAAGATCAAGCTATTCCCATAACCTAGAAACTAACAGAGGATAGGAAAGTGGCTTCGGAATAAGGGTTTCACTGAGGTGGGTGGGAATCTGAAGATATCCCTTAATGAAAAAAGGATTAGTTTTACAGGGTTGTGCTGAACCTGAGTTTCAGTCCATCATTACCTTGGTTCAAGTTTTGTAGTCTGGAGGACTCCTAATGGTAGAACAGCAAATTGAGTTCTCATGAATTGAGCATCTTGCTTCAAAGGAGAGAGATTTGGTTCCGTCATAGGTGCTTGAGGAGGTAATGTTATCATGTGGTATGCTGCAAGGCTATGCTTTTCCTGAATCCTAGATGCTTACAGATTTAGGACAATGTCAAGGAATTTCTAGACATTATCCAAGGGGTCTAAAACTGGACATTTTAAAAGCTGATAAATAACATCCTTGCAAATACTGAAAATTACTTGTTACTCTTACCTCTGTCTCATAGGGAGTTCAGACAGGTTAGGTAAATTTAGGGCTAACAAAATGCATAATTCAAATACTCCTTAAGTGATTAACATTTCTATGTGCTGATTAAAGCTGGAATCTGTTCCAAAACTTTAAGATAATAAAAAATAAATAATACAAAGGCATAATATGCTAAACTTAGTTTAGTTAACCATTGAGAATCTGAAAGTCCATCCTTTGTTACAATATAATATTTTGTAATTTCTATTTTTCTGTTTGTTATTCTTTCTTTTCTGGCTACATACACACACGTGTACACACACATACAAACACAAATATATACATATATGTATATATAATTATTTAATCGTTATTTTTAAAAAGTATTATACTTGTAAGTTTGTAATAAAAATTAAATGACAACACCAAGCAAAAATATATCTAAACGGTGGCTGTTTTATGTGCTCTCCTTGGAAAAGGTACTCTATTAAGCAATCAAGTTTGGAGCATAAATCACTAAATAGAGATAAAAGCTTATGATATTATCTCATAACACTATAAATATTATTGGAATGATAACTTTGTGATACAGCATGCAAATCCTGAAAGTGATGAATTAGAATAATTAAATACATTTAAATATTAAATATCTTAAGACAATGAAGAAACAGAACTAACTGCAAGCATGCACCACGGAAGACTCTAGCTCTTTAATTTTTTTAGTGAGAAAGGAGAAGTTTTAGTTATTTTTAAAGAAATGAATATATTTTCAACTCTCTCCTCTTTCTATCCATTTCCTCCACCTCATTCCTTTTCTACCGTTTTCTACCATTCAAAGGTTTGTCACAGATATATGACACCCAAAGAATAAATCCACTCTTTTGTCAGAGCAGTCACTGTAGATGCTGGTAATTTTCACTCTTTTGCAGAGCTCTTCACTGTTTCCTTCACTAGAACTTGTCATTTTGAATTTGTAAAGTGCTTTTAGTTCATCAAGGGCTATGATGTAAATAGCATGTGATATTTTACTCATCTCTTGTTCTTGCTAGGTCTTTTGCTCTGAAGGATCTTCTTTCCCTCAACTTTATCAGCAACAAGAGGTGTTTGGTTTTGTTTTGTTTTGTTTTTTACCTTTTGCCATTTGAATGCTTAAGTCTTCTGTGAATTAGAAGGCTAAACATATAATTAAAATGTAAACCCAAGTGCTGTACATAATTAATATGTAGAGAAAACCAAACACATAAGAGAAGTGAAGGTATCTTTGAGTATTTGTTGATCACTAGTGCATTCTTCTCACCCACCATGAGTAGAACATCTCACCACCTTCACCTGCACTAAGGCCAGTCCTCTCATTTGAAAGTAAACTTATTGTGGCTGATTTTGACACTGAAGTCTGTGGAAATAAGTACATCTATTCATTTTGGAATATTTCATGTTTTTATGGATTAAAGATGTAAACAAATGGTTTATGCAGTATATTTACAAGGGCTAAACATTGCAGTATATGTTAATATACTTGGTTTATAATATTTTACTATACATAACTACTACTATTTAAAAAGTATCATAATTTATTTTGTTTCCAATCAAAATACAACTTATTTAAATATCTTATCTTCTAAGGCACTAAGCTGTCATCTTATGCATATACACATGTATATATATGCATATATCTATATAATTATTTATTTGTTCATGCATCTTGATTATGGTCTTCTTCTTCTAAATTATAAATAAATCATTATCTTATGCTTATAAGTTATAACAGGAAATGACAATACCACATCATTAGTTCTTTTTCTAAAATCTTTAGTGTTGAACTCTGAGCTGCAATTGTGTTAAAAACACATCATTGCAACTACTAAGATTGTGTGCTATTAAGAAAACATTAAAAGATAATGGAGTAGAAATAATTTCTTAGTTATTTTGCAGGTGTTTTCACCAAAGAATTTGATCAAGAATGCAAATATCCATAATAGCTATTTCAGAAATTTTTTTGTACTTGGAATCAAACTCAGGACCTTGAGCTTGCCAGGCAGATTCTTATGCCACTGAGCTGTATCCCCAGCATTATTTCAGAATTTTTACCAATATCTTATAAAACTATAAATTTTTTTATAATTGTTTTAAAAGTGCTTCCCAAATTACTTATCACTTCAACACTATTTTAATATATATTCTAGTTCATTTATTTATACTACAGATTTATCTTAGTTTGCTGAAAAGAAATTTTGGTGTTATTTTTTGTTTCTTCCTTGTAAAACATTTTTTGGTCTATATCTTGCACTCTGAGTGACTACTTTGAAGATAATGACCATGGTTTGTTAACCACTGTCATTCTCTTACTATTTTGTTAAAATTTGTACTTTTTCATAAAATAAATAATCATTTGTTCTTACAATTTTCACATATGTCCTTGTCTCTCTTCATAAAAGCCAGGCCCCGACAAAAACTGTAAAAACCATTCCTGCAAACTTATCCAAATAATAAGAGGCATGAAAGCACTCAGAATACATTGAAGCAAAGCTATCTCTAAAGTGAGGATGTTATTTCTTCTTTAATCATCTATTGCCATTAAATTGCAACATTGGTTGGATTTCAGGTGAAATAAGAGGTCTCTTAAACTCAACTGTCATATTATGTTACTCTGTCTGATTTTATGAGATGTGTTAGAGAAGAATGAAAAAAAAACCGAAATATAATTCAGGGTAGTATAAACTAGATAATGTGACCCGGCAAATAAAATCTAAAAGGGAAAGTACTTACAGTAGTCTCTTATCAGATATCTCATCAATTTGTAAATGTAGCAGCACTAAAGTTGAGCGTGAAGATTGGCAAGAATATATTTCCAGGAAATATATAGACCAACTTTTGCTGTGTTGTGTATGTATATGAAATTTCTTACCTCTGAAAAGTAAATTCTTTGTTTAGATGTTACAGTATAGAGCATAGAGAGAAAAGAAAGTTCCACATCTACAGGGCTATCCCTGAACAATCTTGAAACAAATCTCACCCTTACATATTTCTTCCTTGTGAAGAAAATGAATCTGAACTTTAGATTTGAAAGCTGTGTAATATTACACTGAAAACAAAGTCTTCAGATGAAGATCCTTTTACATTTTATTTTATTCAAATCATCAATATTCTGGGTATGGCTTACTTTACCAAGAGAAGATTCACTTTTTACTAAAGGATAATTGCATTATCCGATATTAAGAAGCCATAAGCTACAAAATGGAAATTAGCCCCCCAATAGCCTGTTCACATTGTAGACTTGATTTTATTCTGACATTTTAGTTGTCAACCACCGAAATAGCGTGTTAGAAAGTGAAACCCAAATTGCAGCATCACTCTAACCTGAATAAAATTTAAATATATGAACACTAAATCAAATAACCAATAATAGATTTTTAGTCTGATTACCATCTCTTTGGCAGTAAGTAACATATACACAAATCCATGCAAGCAAATGCCATCCACATTAGTGTCGCAGAAGTGCTAGATCTTTTGGAAGCAAGAAGATATTTTCAGGCTTTCCATTGCTCCATTGTTTTTCAGCCTCCTTAAAATTGTGTTACTACACTATTTCTTTTTCTTCATTTTCTATTCAAATTTCTAAATGACATTTATTGCAAGCAATCTCATTTTACAGATTAATGTGATAAAGAATTTTAAAGCTCAAAGATATTTATGAGTAATGCTGTACTCAGTAATCATTAATAAAAGTCCCTAAAATGTTCACAAATGAAATTGTCACCATGTGCACATTTTGAGTACAAAACAGAAAACTATAAAGAATAGAAGTAGCTCTGTGACTCTGATGTAGCCGTTGGGGTTAGTGTGCTATCAGTGGATTGAGTGATGATTTGCTTTCAAAGTCTATTGATCTGAATGTAGGCAAATTTAAGTCACAACCACTTGGAAATTACCAGTCACCAGAAATTCTAAAATATGTGGAGATTTTAAAATCTCTAATGCCTGATTTCCACTGTACCCATCTGCTTAAATTAATCTATGTAGGGCCTGTATATTAGGATCTTTCACCCACATAAGGGACAAAATTGATTTAAATTTCTATTCTACATGCTTATCAAAATTATATTAACAGCAAAAACTAGTAGTATTAACAGTTACCTTGACCTTACACTAGATTCTAAACTATCACACACTCTTGTTTATATTATTCTATAAAGAAATTGTGTTATCATATTTTAAAAAATATTTGCAACAAAAAGACTGAAAAATGTTATAAATATCTCTGTAACTTTAAGACTGATTAATAAAAACTATTTTCTGTATTATAATATTTAGTCAGAGTTACTGTTAATCTTATAGGTTTACTAGATTTTTTCAAACAGTTTTAAAAATTTTACACCCAAATGTAGATTAAGAATCTTGAAATTTACATAGTACTAGACTGATACTGTAAATAATCCAATTATAATTACTATAATATCTCAGTGAATAACAAATATAGTGTTAATAATGCTAATATAAATAGAAAATGACAACTCTAGAAATATATATCATTAAAGTATAACTTATTAAATAATTGTGGCTTATTTACAAGCTTAAATTGTGAGGTAAATTCCAAGAAAATACATTTTATAAGTTGGTCTTTCTTTTTCTTTTTCTCTTTCTCTTTCTCTTTCTTCTCTTTCTCTCTCTCTCACACAAACACACATACATACCTACAATCGTAAGTCATTTAAAAAAACTAAATTCCAATTGATTCTGGCAAGTAAAAAATGCTGTCATTTAATGACAAATTTTTTTGTTTATAGATTTAAATTTTTACTTTCACATACACAAAATTACTTTGAATGTTACTCTTCACCCTTTTCTGTATGTGTACAAAATAAATTTCTTCTCCAAAGATATTGCACTTTGTTTTTCTTAAAATCTCTCTATTTAAATTATCCTCAAGTGAGGTGTTCAGTAAAAGCAAGTAAATAAATTCTGATGAACCAGATAGACTTCAATGTTCTTCTAATCATCTAAATTTTACACAAAACTTGATGACCCTGTCACCTGTACCCTGTCATCTTTACATCTAAAATGATAGACCATGTTAACGATCTTCTGTGTCAATATCAGACGTTACAGCTTGTATCTAGATGTGAACCCAGAGCCTCATGAGCTCCTAAGTAAGGGTTTTCAGAGGTGGCTGGGTCTAGTGTGTGTATGAACATGGATTAAGAGGATGTGATAACTCAATCGGCCTATGGACTGGATTGGAAAGGTTCTGAGTGTGAGTAGCGTGACAGCACACCCTAGGTTTGGGTGGGACCATCCAAAAGCCTTGTAGCCTGAATGGGATAAAAGGGAAAGGAGGGCTACTAATGCTTCACCATTTTACTTGCTGTCTCCTGCCCGTTCTGCCTTGGACTGTTTGTCCTCTGCAATGTCCCTCCGAGCTGCAGTCCTGCCTTGGAATCAGCTGCCCATAAACTGAAGCATCTACACACTGAGCTGAAATAACGTTTCTTCTTTTAACTTTGGATGATATTCGGTCTCGGCAATGAGAAAAGTAACTAAAACACCAGATAATAATATTAACATGAGGATTCACAAT